>JANSTR010151965.1:0-10781 GCA_025434805.1 Antipathozoanthus remengesaui | reverse complement strand
CATATATATAATGAACATCTACAATATGTGTCCATTTGGTACATGTACTGTAGACTCCCCATGGTGACCTGACTGGAACCATTTTTTCATTTACAAATTTAAGTATTTTTAAATATAGAAGTGTTTACATCATAATTGCATGATTACAGTTATTACATGACTTTGTATGAACTGTACTTGCAGCCAGACATGTGGTCAATTGCTTAAAACATAGATAAGATTTAACCCTTTCAGCCCCAAACACAACAATTGGTGTGTTGCTAAATTCTCCTAAACTGTATCCATAGCTTTCCTATAAAGAGGTTGGGAGAATTTTGCTTTTCATCATAGATAGCTTGATGTCTATAACCAAATTTGCTTTATTCTCATAACCAAACAACATATTTTGTGTGGATAATGTTAGGAGAAGATATGCAATGATAAACTGGCCGAGGCTGAAAGGGTTAAGGAGAAAATTGCAGCAGTAAAGCTGTATACATTGTTCCATAATTATAACTTCAGTGCGAACAAATTAAAAGTGGTCATGAGTGATCCCCATTGTCGCCAAGCAACCAGAACACTTGGCTACATATGATGTCCATATCATTTTCAAAATTTAGTTCAACTTGGTGGAAGATACTTCGTGTTTATAGTTTAAAAACAGTTCTTTTCATTGAAGCCAAGACACTTAAAGAAGCTAATCCAGCAGAATTCATCACTCCTCTTTCAGTGGAAACAAGCAAACTAACTGTGACAGATTTCAACTCAAAAGCGACTCAGACCTAAAGATTTTGTCAACAGGAACGGTGAATACTAATAATTTTGATTGGTTTCGCATAAAGCTATGGGTGGATAAACACAGATACAAATCAATTTACATGTACTGTATAAACTTCTTTCCAGATCGATAATTAGGTAAGCCACATTTTGAATTTAAACATAATGCACAGTCACAAACATTCAATGCAGCGGATGAAAAGACCTCATTTTTGTTCATGTTGAAGTTGTCATGCTCTTTGAACACACTCAACAGGTTCATAGTAAAACCTCATATATTTTTTCACAAACCATTACTCTTAAATTCTTTAATTTGGCTATATATGGTCATATTTGAGAGTAATGTTCAAGTTATTCTCAAGAATGCACATTTAAAATGCTGTTTCAGAGTTGAGTCCACATATTTTAAATTGAAAAACAATTCTTTCTGTGGAATTTCCCTTCCACAGCCCAGGCACAGAGTGTTACTTGTTGAAGATCAGTTGTAAGTGTAACTGGCAAGAATTAGTCCAAAATACATATATATAATGAACATCTACAATATGTGTCCATTTGGTACATGTACTGTAGACTCCCCATGGTGACCTGACTGGATACAAAATCTATATTAATATATTGCAGATCAACTGTAACTGAGTTCATTAGATTTTACAAGCATGTACTGTAAATGGTTTATCAACTGTAAATGATGTCAGTCTGTAATTGTTTGTTCCCTAGAGTAGCTAATATATATATAATAATTCAGAAAATAGGCCTGAAATATTATGAAGTCTGTTTGGCTACAAATCTATTTATATAGCTGAACATAAACCACTGAATGATGTCATATAACTTGGAAAATGGGTAAATCATAAACAGCATTGTGCAAGTTCTTAGACAATAGTATAAAATGATATGGTGTAAGAGAGCACTCAAAAAGCTGAGAAAACAAGGTTTGCTTCATTTTCTCTCAACAATTTTATCGTGCCCCTTACAATGCAACATGATGTTTTATATTATTTTTCTAGAAATACATGCGATTCTGTTTTATTCTCTTATTATATAATTTTGGGGCTGTAAATGTTGATATAAGAGTTTCTTTCAGCACCAGTTCAATGAAATAGTTTTGTTGCAGTAATGTAAGTACAATATGAGGCCTGAGCTATGCTGCTGTGTATTTAGAATTAACCTACCCTGAGAAGTGTGTGGGAAAATGGTCTAGGGACCTGACCAATATGGCTTGGTTAATAGTTGTATCATCCATATTGTAGATTGTAACAGTTGTCAGTATCATCCATGGTAATAGTTGTATCATCCAGATTGTAGATGGCGACAGTTGTATCATCCGTATTGTAGATAGTGATAGTTGTATTATCCATATTGAGATGGTGATAGTTGTATCATCCATATTGTACAGACGGTAACCGTTGTATCATATCCATTCTGTAGATGGTGATAGTTGTATCATCCATATTATCTCTCTCTCTTTTTGTCCTCTTCATTCCTAAGTGGAACATAGGTTGTACACTAGTGCTTTCCACCTCGTCCTGTTCCTTGACATTCTCTTGAATTCTGCCCACGTGATGTTTTCGCCTCCAGCTCTGACATCCACGCTCTCCTCCAACCCTGTGTGGGATATGTCAGGACTCTCTTCCGTTTTCCCCGTGGATTTCACTCCAGTGCAACTTTGGTGATGTTTCCATCTTCTTCTCTCTTTCCGTATGACCAATCCATCTCCAGGATCGCTTCTTTATTTCTTTGTTGCCATAAGGCTTCATTTCGTATCCTTTCGGGCCATCTAATGGATGCCGAGAATACACCCTAAGCATTTGTTAATGCACACGTGGATCTTTTTTATCAACGTAGCTGTTAATCGCCATGTTTCGGATCCGTATAACAATACTGACTTGACATTTGAAGAGAAGTTCCTCAGCTTTGTTTTCAATGATAGGGAAGTTGTACGCCACACTGGCCGTACGTAACAAGGCGAATGCATGTCGTGCTTTAGTGATGCGTGCCTTGATGTCCTCACACGTGCCACCAGTTTTGCTAATGATGCTACCCAGGTACTGGAATTCTTCCACTTCTTCTCCTGATTCCTGTCCAGTGTTAACTGTACCGTCCTGCTTTGTCAAAACTGTTATCAACTTGGTCTTAGGTACGTTCAGTTTAGTCTAACGTTCTCCCCTGTAGCGTTAAGGTCCTCCATCTTGCAACAGATATCCTGTAGTCTGTGTTATATCGTCTGCAAACTCCAGGTCTTCTAAAGTTCTTACCAACTGCCATCGCAAGCCTATATCTGATGATCCATACGCCCCTCTTGTCACCCAGTCTAACGCTATAAGGAACAGAAGGGGGGAGAGTAGACATCTGCATCTGAAATTCTCTGTTAATCTTCCATTGTGTACAACTTGTGCTATAAATCCTTCATAGAACTTTCTGATGATGTTAACAATCTTTGAAGGAACGCCTTTTGAAAATCCACAAAGCATTTGTATACCGATGACAACCACCCCACTGACTGCTGAACGATGATCCGTAGTGTTGCATTGTGATCCGTGCAACTACGACCCTTTCTAAATCCGGCTTGTTTATCTCTAAACTTGGTGTACACTGCGCCTTTCATTCTATGATAATAACACCTTGCATAGTACCTTACTTGCAATACTTAACAGCATAATTCCTCTCCCTTTATCGCAGTGACTACGGTTCCCTTTCATTGACAATTTAATCATTAGACCCGTTGTCCAGTCCTCTGGTAATTCCTCCACCTTCCAGATCTCATCTAGGAAGCCATGTCGGACGTTGACTGATACATCTCCTCCCGCCTTAATGATCTCTGCTGGGATGTTGTCAGGTCCAGCTGCTTTACCGTTCTTTTAGTCTTTTCAACGCCTGACGAATTTAGCTCTTTGTAATATTTCCTGTGCGTATCGGCAATTCTGGACCTTCTGTGAGGTTCGGAGGGTTCGATGGTTCTGGTTGATTTAATACTTGTTCTAAGTGATCTTTCTAACGCTTCAGCTCAAAATTGGCTTGTTCGTATTTTGTGATCTTCCACTCAGTTTTCTATTGATGTTGTGCAGTGTTCCTAAATCACCCTTCATTGTAGCGTTCTCTGCATCCTTAGCCAAACTTTTCACGTAATTCCATTTGTCCTCCCTGCAACTTCTTTTTACTTCCTTATTTGCTTCCTGATACTTACATTCTTCATCTGGTTCCTCGTTTTGGCAGCATTCACGTCGTTCTTGGCAGCTTTCCTCTTGTCGATTTTCTTCCATGTTTCCTCCGATATCCACTCACTTCCTTCCTCTTTCTTTTTTCCAAGTACCTTTTCACATGTGTCCAGATAGGCATTCTTGATCTTACTCCACTGCTCGTCAATTTTATCTCTGCTTGTTGAACTCTGATCTGTTTTGCTCTCTTCGCTCGCTTCCTCATTGCCTTCTTCTATTTATAGAGACTCAAATGTGCTTTGTAGTTTGATAGCAAAAGTGTCTCTTAAATCGCCCTCTCTAAGCTTCTTAGTGGTATAACGAATCCTCCCAACCTTTTTCTTTAAATACAAGTCTTGCCAGTCCTATCTTTATCTTGCCAAATGACCAAATGGTGGTCCGTGCCAACTCTTCCCCGCAACATCTTGTAATGAACTTTTCCATCTATGGCTTATGGCTATATGGTCAATCTGATTTTGTGTTTTCCTGTCTGGTGAAACCCATGTTTTTTTGTGACACTCCTTATGAGGGATTACTGTATCTCCGATGACCAACTCGTTTGTTGCACAGATATCGATTAGAAGCTCTCCATTCTTGTTCATTTTGCACTTAGCACCTTGCTGTCCCATTACACTTGCTATCCCCGCATTTTCGCAGCCCACGTTGCATTCATGTTTCCCATCACAATGGATATCTCTATTGGATACTTTGTCCATCGCTGCTTGAAGCTCCTCATAAAACTCTTCTTTTGTCTCTTCTTCGTCTGAGTTGGTTGGTGCATAACATTGAATAACAGTCACGTTGTGCCATTTGGAACTGAATCTTGCGGTTATGATTCTAGATGATTCTAGCTATTCCATTAGGATGTTATTTGCTCGTCTTGATAAAATAAGCCCAACTCCCTGCTTGTGATGATCGACTTTGTCTGATTTCCATCAGTAAAGGATTGTCTCGCCTGTAGCAGCTGCCATCTTACCATGTCTGTTCCACCTCATTTCGCTGATACCTTGAATGTCCAGGTTGAATCTCTGCATCTCCGATATTACTTGCGCACACTTCCCTGTTTCATGCATAGTCCTGACATTCCACTGCCCAATCTTTACACACGCTTTTGGTGAGAACAGTTTCATCGGCAGTCTAGGCGTCAATCGTTGCCTCTCACGGTGATCTGATCGAACAGGCTGATTTGACATAGTACTAGTTTCCATTTCTATAGCACGATAGGTATTTATGGGATGGGGTTGCTAGCCCCACGCCCAACCCCCAACTTGGAGGACCAGGGTTTTCTGTAGGGGTTTTCCTTCCCTTAGCACACTGGTTCCGGTTATTTAGAGGCGCCGGACACTCGTCTCTCGCCGCTGTCACTCGGCTGCTGAAGCATTCCCAGGGGCTGCGATGACAGGGACTTGTGACATGCAACTTCACTGGCAGAGCCTATAATTGTGTGGTGGGCGTTACTCGGCATTTATGAAGATAGCACTGGTGACATTTGCTAACTTCACTGAGACCCTTTACCATAGCGTTGAACCCACCCATATTATAGATGGAACTTATTGTAGGTAGTAGTATTTGCATCATCCATACCGTAGGTATTCCATATTGTAGATGGTAAATAGTTGTATCATCCATACTGTAAATGGTCCATATTGTAGATGGTAAATAGTTTTATCATCTATAGTGTAGATGGTCCATATTGTAGATGGTAAATAGTTGTATCATCCATACCGTAGATGGTCCATATTGAAGATGGTAATATTTGCAGCATCCATACCGTAGATAGTCCATATTGTAGATGGTAAATAGTTGTATCATCCATACTGTAGATGGTCCATATTGTAGATGGTAAATAGTTGTATCATCCATACTGTAGTTGGTAATAGTTGTATCATCCACACTGTAGTTGGTAATTGTCGTGTCATCCATATTGTAGATGGCACTGGGCATCCTGAGGCTGGGTATAGTGTCTGTCTACCTGTCTGATCCATTGGTCAGTGGTTTTACAACTGGTGCAGCTGTGCTGGTGTTTACAAGTCAAATCAAGCACATCTTCGGTATTGCTGTCCCAAGATATACTGGAGTGTTTTCACTCATTAAGGCAAGTGTACATAACCTATTTCTAACAGAGATATAACGTGCTTCAAAACATAAAACTATGGTAAGGTGTCAGACATGTATTATGTATTTGGGGGGAAAGGGGGGGGGGGCAGGAAAATTACTAGGGGTCATTTTTAAAAAGGATTTTTTGTGGGGGCTATTTTAAAAATGATGAAGAGATGATGCTGAAAGGGACAATGTTTGAAATTCAGTTTGCTGTATCCCTTGCTTTTTGTATTCTGCAGTTGTACATGTAGAGTCAAAAACAGTGAGTTGTGCTTGCACATTGTACTACTTGTATTCCAGTATGAAGACAGCATCTATAGATAAATACCCACACAATTTGCAAGACAGTCCTACTCACAAATATGAACATCTCTAATCAGAATATGAACAGTCACAGACATTGATAAACAGATATTGATCGATCGATCGATAAACAGATCATCCCTTTGTTACCCAAAAAAGTTACAGAAATAAATTGGACTGTCAGGTATTCATTTAGGGCTGCAAAGAAAGCAGAAAAGAAAATTATTGACTTGAAGTTATTGACGAGTGTTGGAAGTAGTCATTCAAGATATTATCAAGCATTGAAACTTGCCGAGAAATTGAAGATTAAAAACGGTAGAATTTCTAAAGGCAAGAACACTCACTGGCACAGTTATTACTCTTGACAATTTAAAGACAGATTAAGAAGTTTTAAAATTCTTTAAAGAACAGGTACAGGTAGACCAGTCTACAGGTAGTTGGCTCCAAATTTGGTGAAAATCAGTAAGCTTCAAAAATTTAAAAGGACAGCGAAAGTAACTGCAATATGTCTTTTCTGCTGACATAAATGGATCAAGCCAACAAGAGATTTCGCAAGGAACTATTGGCCAGCAAATGCAAATAAAAGATGCGAAACTCGTATAAGTAACAGCAAAAGGCTGAGGGCCAATGTCCTGTGCAGCCAGTCAAGAGCTGTGTTGCTCCATATACCTGATCACGAGTATGACCCATATAATTATCTCTCCAAGCTTATCAGCACACAGTGTTGCTAAAGTGTAAGAAGAACATGTCACCGGACTCTTAATGAATGCAATGTGCTAGCCACCACTAGCCTGCGACAGCATACGAACTGAACCCAGATCAGCCGTCCAGCTAGCCGTCTGCACGCAGGCTAGCCACCACCTGTGCCTCAGAACACTTTCCTGGCTACCTCAGAGGCCTCAAATATCACATACTGATCACAAACCGCTGGTTACCCTCCTAAGTGCCAAGAGTCATGACGATTCCGCACGTTAATGATGCGATTCAACTAGTCAATCTTACCTGGAAAAGAATTCCTTACACCAGACTCTCTGTCCCGTGTTCCCATCATAGAATTGAAAAAGGGAAGTCAAAGCCTATGAGGACAGTTCAATGTACACCAGTAATTTATTATAAAAGGAACCAAGCTTGTTTCTCAACGTTTGTGTGTCTCAAGATCTTGGATAATATTCACTTGGCTCACCAAGGTAAAACAAAATGCAGGAAGAGAGCTAAATTTTATGTATGATGGCCAGACGTTTTGTATCAAACACACCTCAAATTCGCCAAATTCAGTGATTCCTTTAGTATTTCTTGACATACCCTAGGAGGATCTATTTGAGCGAAAGTCACACTTGTTGTATATTACCTTTCACGTTACATGGAAGTAGCAAAGTTGTCTCACGCTACACCGCCCAACATTATTATCCATCTATATTGTTTGGCGTGGCATCCATAACCAGTTCTAGTCTGATAATAGCCCACACTTCTCTGCCGCAAGTTTAGCAAATTTGCAGAAGAGTATGGCTTAACCACTTCACAGTGAGTCCTAAGTGAGTCCTGGTCTTTACTCAAGAAAGCGTGAGAGCCATATCATACTCTGATAGCATACAGATCCACTCCAGTCAGTTCTCTGCCACAAGTTTTGCAAATTTGCAGAAGAGTATGGCTTTACCCACTTCGTAGTGAGTCCTAAGTGAGTCCTGGTCTTTACTTCAAGAAAGCTTGAGAGCCATATCATGCTCTGATAGCATACAGATCTTGCAAATTTGTAGAAGAGTGTGACTTTACCCACTAAGTGAGTCCTAAGTGAGTCTTGATCTTTACGCAAGAAAACTTGAGAGCCATATCATGCTCTAATGGCATACAGATCCTCTCCACTCAAAAGCGGTAATTATAGCCCAGCAGAACGCTCAATTAGAAGGAAAATCAGAACAAATATTCCAATTGTTTTAACTCAGCTTGTCCCAGAATGGTCTCACCTCAGTCAGTTCCAAGAGAAATACACAAAGCTGTAAACCCGCCAGTAAAAAAAAATTGACAGTCGACATAATGCAATGACTCTGCCAACACTACAGGACTGGTAATCAAGTCTGGATCAGAGTGAAACAGACATAAGGAGCTGTTGTAGCAAATGTAGTCACTTCAAGGTCTTACATACAGTAGTCCAGACCCCAAGCAGTACTAACCTGAGATTATGATTGGTGTCCGCTCTCAGCCCACCTCTTCTGTAATGGAAGAGACATCAATGTATAGCAGTACCATTCCCCAACACCAACACAACCTCCCAGTCCAGTTCGTGCTACTGAAATTGCAAGAATGAGCAGTGGACGCATGGTGAAGTTACCTGAATTGTTCAAGAGCTGAGCACTTGAGAGGTGAAGCTGTGACTTTGAAAGGTGGATGTGATGTTATACCTCAACTGATCACGCGGACATCCGGGAAAGTGCTTACGGCATGTACTCAAGGGCAATAGTTCTGATGTTGTGTTTTGCTCACTAGTTACATGTACAGTATATTCCATGTTCAGTTTAATAACAAAATTAATGTTCACCGAAAATGCAATGAATTGAAGTGTTACAACACACTCATTAAGAACTGCAGAAATACACTTTCCATTGAAATCATGATCATGCTAACATTATAGATGATAATTTGCCGTGTGACATTATTTACAGTGCACTGTAGCTTCATATTGCAAACCTTATGGAAACACTACTGAGGTAGTAAGATGGTGTTCTGCTTTCATAATTAAACCACAAGTTACATAGCATATAATTATAGTAAAGGCCTGGCTAAACTAGGATACATGTAGCGTGCTACACTGTAGCCGAAATGTCGTCAACATGTGTCCTATGGTGGCTAAACATGCTGAGCTACAATCGAGCGACATGTCGCGCGTATCCTTGCTAGCGCACGCCATCACTATTACACGCATTCATGATGCAACCATTTCGACAACTGGCTGAAGAGGAGGAGCTCTATTTCCTCGTCACTCTAACTGCGCTCCTTTAAACTGACTTTCTTCTTCGACAATTTCACTTCTTCAGCTGCCATTTTGTTTGTTATGGTTTCAAAGAGAGTGGCTAAACTGGAATACATGTAGTGGATACAGGAAATGTTTCTGATGTTTTCCAGAAACATTTTTTGTGTCTCGGCTAAAAATTCCGTCACTTGCTGCAACGTTTCCGAGGTGGCTAAACTGAGAACCATGCAGGATACATGTAGCACACGTCAATGTAGCACACTGCATGTCTCCTAGTTTAGCCAGGCCTTTAGGCTACCAGATTTGAAGGGGTTTGATTCCTTTCAATGTATGAGTTGACCACATCGCAGTTTATAGCCTCTTACTTACTCGCTCAGTGATGAGCATTGGTCGTCAACGATGGCCTCCAACGCACCTTATGCTTAGCCATCTTGGCAATCTGAGGCCAAGACTTAGTTTAGTTTAGTTTATTGCTTTTACTTACCACTCCAAGGTAGATTGAGAATCTTGACAGGTCGCACGACCCAATTGACAAAGGTCTCCGAGGGCCTACGGTTTAATGTCCTTATCCGAGAAGACGCAAAGGTCTAACCATTTACAGATGTTAGGGCAAAGGCAGTACCTTCTCCTCAGTTATTTTAAGACTCTGAGTGTTGGTCCGGCCGGGAAGCGAACCCGAGACTCCCGCATTGCAGACTGGCGCCTTACCAACTGTGCTAACCAGGCGGCGGTTAAACTTGCCAGCTTATTTAGCGTCGTCCTCCACTTTTATCATGTGTTTTGTGATCTTTCTCTCCTCCTTTTTCCCTGCCAGATTTCAACCCAGAGCGTGCCTTGTGAAGGTTCGCTTCACTATTAATGATGATGATCTCTTTTTCACCTACACTTACAGGAATGGATTTCTCTGCCCATATCTTGAAAAGGTTGAATTCCTTCAGTTTAATTATGGTAAATCACTTTTTTTTGCCTTGCAGGGGTATGTGTACTTGTTCAAAAACATTGCCACATCCAACGTCGCAGCGATAATAACTGGAGTATTGGCAATCTTAATACTCCTTGTATCGAAATTTCTAGATGATAAATTCAAGAAAGTCCTGAAGTTTCCAATACCTGCAGAACTCCTTGTTGTAAGTTTCACGTCGAGTTGACTTGTGACAACATGCACTCTGTGTTGTGTTTTAGAATACAATTTTAGTACTAAGCCCTACTGTATACAGTAGATCTGTATGAAATTGGGGGAGGGGGTTGGGATGATCATCAGTAGGGATACCCAGAATTGATGCATTTGTATATTACAAAATTAATATTGGTTTGGCCCCATTAAACCCCATGCCAGTTGTGAGAATACTATTTTAGGAGTGTAGCCAGGGGAGGGTTCCAAGGGTTCCGGAAAGCGGGGGGGGGGGGGGGGGGGGGGGGGGGGGGGGGGGGGGGGGGGGGGGGGGGGGGGGGGGGGGGGGGGG
>JANSTR010151943.1:0-10783 GCA_025434805.1 Antipathozoanthus remengesaui | reverse complement strand
CTTATGCCAGAGGGAGAAGGGTGGGCACTAGCCTGGCCAAAGAAATTATTTGATGTTTGTCGGGGTTATATGTAGCTGCAATATCTAAAAGTATATGGTTTGACCATTGGAAAATTGAGGAAATTGAATTGAGGAGGCCCACCCCTCTCCCCGGCACGGTGAGGTGCGGTTGGAAACTGTTGAACCAGATGACAAAAACCGACCAATAAAATGAGCATTCAATCTGTATCTATGGAGGAGTAGAAGTATTTGGTGTTACTCGTTTCTTAGTATGTCCTAACTCTTGACCCAGTTGATAAAAACCCATAACAATGACCATTCGTGTTGATCTCTTGGTGAATATAAGTGTTTGGTTTATATGTCTCTCTTAGTATATCATAACTTGACAATGCATTTGTACTTCTTTGGAAAGTAACTGTACATATTCTCAAATTAATCTGTCGGAAATATTTTTCTGCAGGGACAATGTGGTACAGCTACGCTGGATTGGGGAGTCAGCAAATGATTTTATTAGTCTCAAAATGAATGAAAGAATTTCGATTAATTCAAAACTGGAATAAATATTGAAAATGTAATTTAGTAACAATCGCTGTTTCTTGTCGGGTGTGACCATGCCGTCCTGCACTATAAGCTCAGAATAATCGGTAAACGTACGGACAAAAGCCATAACACCAACATACAACCAAAGGGGGCGGTTGGGACTGGGGGTTAAGGGAGGGGGTTACTTGGATCCCATTCTCAATTTCGGTAATATTTGTCTGTTCGGCTACAAAGTTGGTATGGAGGATATTTTAGGCTTGCCGTCTCTTGATTAAGTTTCCAACTGTTGATGTTAATTAGTTTCTATGGTAACTATAAGCATAAATAAAAAGTGACTTTATTTAAGTGTCAATCTTCTAGCCGGGCATGAGCCCAACTAATCGGGGAGACTATACCACTCTAAGGTGGTCGGGGCTTTGAATATTGCTAATTAATTGCCTTTACCTGTTTGTTGTTAGAGCTATGTTTCTGAATGATTTTTCTGTCCGTCAAATGTTAGAAGTGTCTAAAACATTAACATAGTACCCTGCAAAACTACAAAAGGTTTAGCCAACATATCCTGCCAGTCGAGAAACACTATCGCCAATAGCGATAATTGGTGGCACTGAGCCGGAGCTACAACTAGTATTTAAATTTCGATACTTCTTTTCTCAGGAGGCAGACGTAATGAGGGGGGAGGGGACGACAGAGGGGTGAGAAGGGTTGGAGAACCGCAAAACCTTACACCCCCTCGATACGGAGGTTATTACCCAGAATTGGCTATACCGATATGTGCGGCCCTTTAGAATACGAATAGCAATTTGATCTGAAATGGGATATAGATTTTCGGTGTTTAGTCTAGAAAAGGTGAATTTACATTTCATAATAAATTACGCGCCTAGTTTATCATGATATAAGTGTGGTAGTTATCTCTTACTTTGTGTTGTTATACAGACAGTCCGAATAAAACAGTGATAATCAACACATCTTGCAATCTAAGCGCAGGTAATCGATTCTTACCTCATCAATAGATTTTAAGTGCGCGAATCGTCCAAATCTAAGTTTAGATGTTACTTGGACAGAATTAGACAATGCTGTGTCAGAATTTACTCGTAGATTAAGGCTTAAAGAATATTTTTATGATAAAGTATATACTACAGAGCCTAACCCGTTTAAGAACAAGAGTATGTGGTGCCCTCCAAAAAATCGGGATCCATTTCTCGAGCAGTTTATTTCAGTTTTATATTGAAATTTTCGACCTAAGAGGTATAAGGACAATTTATCTAGGGACAAAAGAAGAAAATTTCCATAGTTACAATTCCCAATTGCGGTTTAATTGGGAATTTCCCAATATTGGGAAAGTATTGAGCCTATTTGGTTTCTTCTCTGGGAAAATTTGGGGGAATTTTTAATTTTGCTATTCCAAATTTGGATTTTTTGCGTTGTACAAGTTATTACATAGTCCCAGATTGGGATTTGTATGGGTTACTTTTCCAATGTTGGGAAATTATTTAGCCAACTATTTCCTTCTGTGAGCTACAAGATCAGCTCGGAGCTGGGTATTAAGATTGTCTCCTGCTGCACTTCAATCTACCACATTTAGTTATTTCTACTTATGTCACAGTGCTAAGCAGTCAAACTTTTGAGGGTTACTCCCTCTGGAATATTTATATAAATCGTGGATTAAGGCAAGGTCAATTTAATTTTGGTAGCACTGATTATTTTCAAACTTTGAAGGGTTGGTTGATCGGAGGAAAAAATGAAAATATAAAAATCAATTGTTTTCTTAGCTGTAACTTGCTAACACATTCCTTTCTGATTGAAAATTATCTTCTGCAGCAGCACAAAATCTGGGAGGCAAAGTATGGGAGGCAAATGAGGTAGAGCAAATGAAATAAATCGCAGATCAGTACTAACCGTATAATGGCTTGGTCAAGCTCGACTATCTCAGTTTTGTGCTGGAATGAATCTGCTCCCACCAGTGTCGACAACGTCCCACAGCAATCACCTTGAACATATTCGTTAGGGTTGAGAAACGCAGTTTTAACATAGTCAGTAACAACGCAGTCCTCGGCAACAAACATGCTGTCAGTGAGATAGGTCTTAGGTCTTTTTTAAGGTTCATTACTGGCTCCAAATTGTTTCAAACATTCATTCAACAAAAATTATAAGTTTCACAAACAATATGGAACAAAATGGCTGTTCAGTAAGCAATTCAGTAGAAGCTCCATTTGTTATGTCACAGTTGTTAAATAAATTAGAAAGCCAAGATAATATTGAATTCTGCAGAGAAATGGCTCGCACACAAAAAGCAGAAACCATAACGAATTTGACTGAATGGTTAAACAAAGAAGCTACGTTATGCACACGCGGCAAACCAACCCCCGAATCTAAATCAGATAATCATACTTTGGAAACGTCTTCCGAAGATGACAATTGTCCGCTTGGCTGTAAATCAAAACATTTACTTTCAACTTGTTGTTTGTACCAAGCCGCGTCTGTAGACGAAAAGTGGGACATTGTCCAAAGCAATAAACGTTACCGTAAATGTCTAAAATTACACCACACAAACGATTGTCATAAGCCCGACGGCACGACATGTGATAAATGCGAGAAAAAACACCACAAGTCTCTGCACAATGAAAATAACACAACCAAACCCCGAGCAAATTCCGAAATACCCCCGCACTTCACGAGACGAAAAAGCACCTACTTCTAACAGCCACGTTCAAAGCGAAGTGAAGCTGCCAGGCATTTGTCCCGTCCAAATAGTTAAGATTAAAGACGAAAAGGGGAATTACAAAGAAGTTGTAGCAATGATAGACAGTGGTTCTAACACAAGTTTCATCTCTAAAAACGCAGCTAAAAAACTCAGTATTCACGGATGCAAAACTCATCTTACAATGAATTTGGCTGGCGGACAGAAAAAATTAGAAGAATCAGAACTCGTAAACCTTACAATTGTGTCACCTCTGGATGAAAATATTGAGAAATACGTATCTGTGTATACAATAAACTCCCCTTGTAATCTCGCAAGAACAGTGTCTAAGCAAGCTGTAAATAAGGGAGGGCGTAACCATTAAGGTTTGGCCGCTCAGCACTGGAGAATAATGTAAATAGTAAATAGTTACGAACATTTAAGAACAGTATCAAATAAAGTACATTTATCAGGGGGGAAAGTAGACTTGCTTATTGGTGCAGACATTGCCGATGCATTTTTTGACATTCACGTTATACGCGGATATCCCGGAGAACCAATCGCCAAGAGAAATTGCTTTGGTTGGTATCTGCTTGGCCAGATAGACAACAAGATCACTTCCGGAATACACTCAGTCGATGTCGGAACAGTAAGTTCAGTAGAAGACTATGAAGAACCTTCTGATGCAAGATCATTTAGGAGTCAAACCTACAAAGCTATGTACATGTGATGACAACAAGTTCATCAAATCAATCGCAGATTGCACTGAAATGGTCAATAGTAGAGTTCAAGTACGCATACCCTGGAAAGAGACAGGACCACCAGAAATGAGCAACTACAAAATGGCGTACAATCGCAGGCTCGTTCCCAGCCGTCTCAGTTGGTATTTATTTAATTGAACGGGGAGGATTGGGACTAGAGAGCGAGAAGATGGGGGCGAAGGGAATGATGGGAAGGGAAGGAGAGAGGGAGACGGCTGGCAAAGATCTCTCGCCGAGGACTAAGTACTAGTTTGAGCCGAGCGAAAAAACATGGCGGATAATAATTAATGGTGAGAGAGTTGTGGACTCGGCTGTAAAGCAGGGGAAATTGTCTTGTTTTCATGAGGACTGTGCCGAAAGACTTAATTTGTTCAAGGAGCATGGCATCGATCATCATTTTAAAGCCAAACATCCCAGAATCAACTTGAATCTGGACCAGCTTTTTCAGAAGGCGAACAGTTCACCGCCCGACAACTTGCCACTTGGTGATGAAACCATTTCATACTTGAGATCGTGGTTTGAAAAGCAGTTTCAAGAGGTAAATTCTGTCATATTTTCTTACCTGTAGATGAAGTTGTCCTTTGTTTGGGTTACTTATGCTTTATTTCCTACCAAAATTACGCAGAAAAGCAACGATACATCATACAGCACCTACCAAGTTTCGTGTAATCAAAGAGGTTTGAAGCTAACCATACGTGCATGTGATTTTTGGCCAGTGTTTGTTACATTATGGTGTGCTGTCGCCATTTTCTGGCGGTCAAGAAGTTGGATTCAATGTGTCAGTTGCTGGAGAAGGCTGTTGTTTCAAATTCAAAGTGTGGAGTAATACATCGCAACCATCACCAGTTGTCACCTTGTGTGTGTTCTCGCAAAGGGTAGGTAAGTTTTGTGTTTTATTTAAAAAATACCTTTTTTAGGAATATACCAGTATCAAATCTGTTATTATTTATGTTGATTGTTGGTGATTCAATTCCACTGGTATTTAAAAGAATAAAGAAGAAAATAATGAATAATTCTTGGTATCTCAGAATATTTCAAAGATAGTCTTTGTTCCAATGGTCTTTCTATGGTTGAATTTGTTATTGTTATAGAAAAAAGAAAGTTTGAATATTCTGAGAATTAGATTCAACATTCGAAAATGTTGTCATTATAAATAGGCCTCAAGGCACATTGCAAATAACGGTACTATATTTCCTCTATTTAGCCCCCATGGGGGCTGATGTTTTTCAGACCCCTTGGTCTTGGGGTTTATTAGAGGGCAATGGGTTATTAGAGCATTTAGAAAGTAAAGGTCATTTCTTTTCAAAGGTAATTTCTTTTCAAAACGGATAATAGTTTTAAAATAGGTGCAGTAAACACTTCTTATGATTGATCGATATACCTTATGAAAGATGCACCATATTGAGAGGGGGCTTATTTGATTCTTCACAACTAAAGGCTTATTATTAGAAGGGGGCTAAATAGAGGTTGGGGCTAAAAAAGGAAATACTGACTGTATGTTTGGAAACTCAAGATCTTTGAACCTATAAATATTTGTGAATTTGTAGATTTTGTAGTTTTGCGAGTTTCAATTTTTGTGAATCTAAAGGAGGCGTTTTTCCTGAAGGGAATTAATTTTTGTGATTTTGCAAAAATTTTAATAATAATAATAAACAATAATAAGAATGCATGTTTTGATATGTTTGATAATAATGTTTCACAATATAAATTTTCACAACAACATAATTATACCAGTAGTCATTATAAACATCAGAATTTATGAATTCAAAATATAAAGTATATATTATGACTAGAAATAAATCTAATAATTACTGGATGTAACGAGATAAATGCAGCATTAATGTAACAACATTTAGAAATAAACATGAGTAATGATGAAAGCTGAATACTCTCTAATTTAAAATGTAGGTGGAGCAAGTGAAAAGGAAAAAAGAGATTGAAGGACCCGGGTGGAAAAACAGACACGGAGTGCGACGATACCAAGTCCCTCTCAGTGAGTCAAGAGTCTTCAGGGACAAAGCTTGACTTAGGGCAAAAGCATTTCTAGATTGGCGCCGACCCTTTGCCCGATGTTTTTGTATCGAGTCCGTAAAAGAGCAAGAAGAAAGAAGAGCATATAAACAAAAAAAAGAATTATAATACTTTATAATTGAAATAAATAAAACATTGAATTAATTATTCAAATATTCGCTAGTTATGGTTTGGGAAGCGACTGTGGTGGAGCGGGATTTAACAGTTGGTTGGGAGCATACAAAGAATAGGAGGGGTTAAAATAATGGGAAAATAAAATTAAAAGGGGGTTAAAACATGTAGGGTGTATGCATACCTTTGCAAATTATAGATGGTGAAGTTAATTTGGCCAAGGTTCAAAGAAAATGTAAAAACAAATAAAAAATACAGGAGCGGCGAAAGCCGTGGCTGGTTGGCAGGAAGGATTCAGGAAAATGGAAAATCTTCATCAACAATTTTCAAATATTGTAAAAATAGATGTCGTGATTACTCCAGTTGCCATGTAAACATCCCTTGCATGACTGTTGGCGTTGAAAATCAGGAACTGTTCGTGTGATTCGAAGCAAATATGGATATTGGTGGTATGTGCTAAATATGGATTGTCCTTCGAGTAAATCTGAAGATGGCGGCCATTCTAGGTTAAGGTTTGAGAAAGTGATCAATGTGTTGGTTTCCAGTAAATATCGGTATGAGCAGGTCTGCCAGATGATACTGCATAGGACAGAATGAATGGTATCTCAGGATGGTAATCGGTAAGTAAAAATCAATATCAAAGTTGTAGTGTCGAAGATTATTCGAATATTGTAATTTGTGCGCATCTGTATCTGATGGTAAGGTAGACTTTGTCTAGCACAGAAATGCAATAAAGTGAGAAAATATTACTTCTAAGGGGATATATAAGAGCAGTAAAAAGTCACCAAAGACTATAATGGAAATGTTATGAGTGCTTTCAAGGATTGAACATATTTATAATGTAGCAGATTTTGCAAGGTTTAATTACTAAATTTATGCAAGGAAGGGACAACAAATAGGCAGTGAATTGTTGAAATATAATGTATTTAATGGAATAAAAGTTTTGATGTACAAATAGAATCGATTGATTTGAAAAGAAAGCTATTTTTATATAAATTGCAAAAATACCCGTATGGATCTAAATTGATTAAGTTACTAACCATACAATAACAAATGTAAATGTTCAAATATCCATATGAGCTTTAAAATATAGAACTGTATTAGTGTATAAATATAATAAATTAGTATGTGGCTTTTCCAGAATCCTTCCAAAAGTTTGGTGTGATAAAAGGATAAAAGAAATTTGTGAGCGAGTATCCAAATCTCCAAATCCATTGACGCTGGCGAGGAAAGTTCCCTTGATATCAAGCAGGGAGAACAGATATCTGTGTGGACTTCGATCCTGGATCCTCTTTGAGGTGCCCCAGAACTTTTTCACTAATAATTGCGTGGCTTGTCTTTCTTTCACTGCGTCTGTGTTGAGGAGATCTGAAATCCATCAATGTAAACGTTAATGCAGCAATTTTATTACAAACAAAATCGAGTTTGACCAAAAATCTATGGTGGTTCAAACGCTTGACAGTGTCAGTGATGTACATCCTTGCATTGCCTTTGCCTTTGGTTTTGCATTTACGCTGTTCTTCTCCTGGTTTCTCCTCATATGCTTTCAGTTTGTCCTTGTCAGAAGACACAGTACAGAACCTTTGTCAAAATCGGATTTTTACTGCTTCCACGTGCACTAGATTGAGTGTCACGTTCGTGTCTTTCGAGCTGGCAGTGGTTCGGCTTTTGATAAAGGAGTGAGATCGTGTTTTGGTTTTCCTGGTTGTTCCCCTTCTATAATAACAGCAGAGAAACTCGATTATCTCAAGCAAGCTCACCGACTCCACTCTGAGTATATTCGATCATGTAATATATTCTAAAATATAAAGTAACATATTCTAAAATGATTGTTCACCAATTTTGCATTCTGATAGTATTATGCTCTCCACCACTTGACCACAATAGCGCACACAATTATCAGCTCAGTAGCACATTAACAATATAATATGAATAAAAAACTTGAGACAGTTGTATTATTGTTGCTTTCTAGCCATAATAGTAACATAGTAACTTACCATCAATGCACATTTCGCTGAAAGAACAGTCCAAATCCTGAACAACTTCTTCCCGTGAAGTTTCCCGCGACGCCATGGAGGCGAATAGTAAAAATACCCGATCAAAAACACTCCAGAAGCAGTACAAACCGCCAAAACACACCAGAAAGTATGTACGAGCTACAGAAATTTGTTTTTCGAAAAAAAATCTAAAAAAACGCCAAAAATCGCACTGCACGGTTGTAGCACTGAAATGCACAGCTGTAGCGAGAGATCTTTGCCAGCCGTCTCCCTCTCTCCTTCCCTTCCCATCATTCCCTTCGCCCCCATCTTTTCGCTCTCTAGTCCCAATCCTCCCCGTTTCAATTAAATATTTATTTCCCAACTGGAGACGGCTGGGAACGAGCCTGGCTCTATAGTATGCTTTGCGAGTTGACTTCTGGATAAAATGATACTATTATCTATTCAATAAAATCTGCTATATATAATGAGATTAGAAAAATGTAATAAAATATGTATTACCAGAAATAGAAAGAACATAAAAAGATATACATAAAAAGAAATTGAAAAATTGAGCTTTCTGTGACCTTAACTGTCCATATCTTTGTTATTAATGTCATTTGTGGTTCTTTTCAAAGTTCTTGAGCCACGCAAAACGTACAATTGATGATCGAGATTTTAAATCTCTAAATTTATTATCGTCGTTAACAATTAGCAATTCAAGCAGTAGTGTCAAAATACTCAGAATCTTTTTGTTTCATTAAATTTAGAAATTTAACTGCAACATTTTATTTTGTTTATCTGGAGCAATACATTATCTACAAGAAAACACTTAGTTGGTCACTTTGACCGTGCAAAATTAACATACTATGGGAAGAAACCCAATCATCGCCTTCTTTATGTTATGTATTACTATAAGGTTTTAAATGATCTTTGAAGGTATTTGTGAGTGCAGCACTATTTTATGTAAACGCCAGCAATTGAAAACTAAAATATTAAAACTAGCCATTTTGAGCATTTAAATACATATGAATTTTGTATAGTGCCATTCAAGATCCACAATATTTTCTTTTTGGCGAGTTTCAGTCTATTATTAATATATACATGCAGTACCTGCATAACATTTGTTCAAATGAAAAATTCAATCTGATATTCTACCAGACCAAAAGGCAACCTTTCAGTATTCCACAGTGGTCCACCCCCATCCGGCCGCTTGGTGGCAAGGCAACAGGCAAACTTGTATAACAGATTTGAAAGCATTTTCAGAACATGTGTTACGCTGGCAAGTTCTAAAGTTCAAAATGAACAAAGATGAGGTAAATTATGCTGCACATTGCACAATGCACCAGAATAAGCTGAAGTTACTGAAACCTTCCAAACTATTTTTAAACAAATCACAATGCAGTATACTGTATTTTGACTTTTGGTTAAGTTTTATTGCCGAACCATTTCCTACCATTTGAAATATGAGTAAATATGGCAATTTTCCTCAAAGCTTCTCAACTAACAACTATATTAGTACAATTAATAAAGATTTATGAAGCCTCAAACGCTTTAGCGAACATATCAAATAATTAACACAGATTTTAGTTAGGCTTTCATTATTTGGTATAATCTTTATACCAATGGTATAAAGGTCCATTATCTGAATAATTATTTGAAATTTTATTGTTATGGGGTCATAGATAAGATATATTTAATTTTATAGCATTTTACATTTCTATTGTAATCATTATTAGAAATCAGTTATTGTTATGGGGTTGGATACCAACTGGGACATTGTCCTGTCTCCTTCTCCAGTTGTCGTTTTTATTTATTTTATAACATAGTATTTTCTATTTGTATCGAAACTCTCTTATTTTTAAGCAACGAAGTAAATAAAGTAAAGTAAAAGTAAAAAGTATTTGTCAAATTTGATTTCCATGCAGATTTCTCCGGGTGTCTTTGAAGGATTAAAGAAAGGTGTGTTGTCATCTCGTGAAAGAAATGAGTCTACAAGAGATATCTGATCGGCCAAACGAAAAAAAGATCATGAATCCCACAAGAAAGGGAAAGGAGCATGTTTATTTCCTTTAAAAAAAGGGGGCATCCATTCCTGGCTGACACCACTGGATCAGTCCGAGATTTCAAATCCGTTAGTTTCCTGTTTGGAAACACCTTAATACTTGTAATGATTTTAAATTCAGTCCTTAAGACCACAAGTACTGTTTAATTAAGCTTTTGCTCACACTGATACTTTTCCTCTCTTAAACTTCTTTGATCTTTAATGGTGTATTTGTGCTATTAGCCGCCCAACGTTAACCTCGGCAAAAGGTGGCCATTTCAGATCTAATCCGATCTTGAAATATGTCTCTCGTTTAACGTTATATTACTGTGTTCCCATAAGATTTCTCTTTCTGAATGTGCTGGTTTGAATTGTATTAAAATATAGGTCATAATCGAAAAATCTTTAATTATGTAATGTAAGAATTTTCTAATTGTAGGATTAATGGCAAGTTGCCATTGACAATTTTTCAAATATAAGCGGCGGAAAGGCAAAGCCAGTGAAATGGCCTTCAAATCTCCCAAAGCATAAAGCCTGTCAGGATTCTTTGTAAAAATGAAAATTATACAACTACCGTATTTATTCGAATTAGCGCCCTCTCTTGAATAAGCACCCCACTCGAATAAACGCCCCCTAAAACGAC
>JANSTR010151942.1:0-18301 GCA_025434805.1 Antipathozoanthus remengesaui | reverse complement strand
TTACTACTACTACTGCTACTACTACTGCTACTACTACTACTGCTACTGCTACTACTACTACTACTACTACTACTACTACTACTACTACTACTTCTACTACTTCTACTTCTACTACTACTATTATTATTATTATTATTTGACACGGTATGGAGGCTTATCGGTCCGCGAACATTTTGTCACTTACCTTCATGCCTTCTCGAAGCTTTTTGTTAAACACGTTTTCTCCACAATGTCCTTTGAACAAATCGTACGCTAAATTTCTCCCTGTTTTAGAAACAGAGTAAGAAACAGCAACAAGTTGCGTTTAAAAAAATAGCAGAGAAGAGGTGCACGAGAAGAGGGGGCGGGATGCGGGAGAGGAAGAAGCTGGAAGAGGGTGATAAAAAGAGAGAGGAGAAAAGGGGCGGAATGCGGGAGAGAAAGAGGGTGAATGAAGGTGATAAAGGAAAAGAAGTGAAGGGGGGAGGGGATTTGAGCGAGATAGAGGCGGGACGAGGAGGTCGAATACGGAAAAGAAAGAGGAAGGAAAAGGATGATAGAAAGAGAGAAGATGGCCTTTACTTACATGCCCAATTGTGGTTATCCGTGTTGCAGGCTGCATCCAACACTTTTACAGATATTTCTGTCGAATGTGATATTAATCAAAATCAGAACTGTACCAGACTTACTTTAAATCATCATCAGGAGGAGCAGGAGCAGATCCAGAAATGTTAGATAAAGGAGGGGAGGAGAACGAGGGAAGGAGGGGAGGAGAGGAGAGGGAGGGGAATTTAAGCCCCATCTTCTGTTTTTATTTGTGTAGCATTCAGAGTTGTTTTTTCTCTAAGGAAAGACCAAGGTTATAGACTCAAAAACGATACTTTGATACACTGATGTAAGACAGCTGGAAACACAAAGTAACAATGCAGATGGATAATTCGACAGTGATCCCTTGATGGTCTTCATCCTGTCAATGGAAACCCCTGCCGGGGGATGGGTATGCCCCCCCTTCCCTCCTCCCCAAAAGGATTCATTATAATTTTGGGTCCCAGTTGTCCGTGTTGCATTTGTGCATAGTGGGTTATTCGCCTGCGGTTAAAGGTAAGACGTAAACCGTCTACCCATCCCCCTGCAGGGTTTGCACTGACAGGATAAGACCCATCAAGGAATTAGTGTCAATTCTTCACACGCAGTAGTTGACGGGAAGATGTTAACCCTCTACCCATCCCCCTGCAGGGTTTGCATTGACATCGAGGAATCAATGTCAAATTCTCCACATGTAGTTAAAGGGAAGATGTTACCCCCTACCCATCCCCCTGAAGGGTTTGCAGTGACACGAAGAATTCACTGTGAACTCAGCGACGCAAGTACCTTTTGTTATCTCATTGCTCCTTCACGTTTGAATGACTATGCTTCAAGTGGAACAACTTATTAAGTGTTTTGCAAAGGATGCTAAGCAACCGCCCACATCCCAAACAAACCAAAACTAAGTTACAGAACATTATTATTTTTTCTCAGTGTGGTGCGAACCTAATCATAAATCTACAAACCCAATCGTTAAGGTTAAGTTAAACAACCTTCGAGATTAACTGTAATTATGCATGTTATGTCGAAGAACATTATAAATAATCATCTTCAGCATCCACAAAGAGTTTATGGTATTTGCCTTCTCGAACGGTTCATCCAGTTCTTGAAACACAACATCGACCCACTGTGGTAACACGCCAGGCAAGAAAAGAAAAAATATACAGGCTCTTGAGCCGTTTGTGAGAAAGGTCGCAGGCACTTGATTTATTTGTTATACTTAAATGACTGTAAATTATGTATTGCTTTAACTAAACTAGTCAGTAGTTTAATACCCTGAAAAAGCCCCACAACACGGTCGATTTGGCTTGTTTCGAGTGATGTGATAAAAGTGTTGTAGTATGTACCTTTGATGCAATCAAACTTTGTTAAACTAAGCGTTCTCTTACCTGAATCAACTTTCGCATCCCGACGTCCGCAACAGCAGCAACACAGCGACATGCTGAATTGACTGACCCAAGCAATAATGAGATCAAGTTTTGATGTACGGGATTAATATTAAAATAATATACTAAACCGCTAAAAAGAAACGCTGAGTTACTTCTACTAAAATACGATCGTTGTATCAGCCATAATGGGAATCGTGTGACTGCTGCGAGTTGCAGGCTGGGTTCGTTTCGGTTGTTTTGCTTTAAGTAAATCCTATAAACAAAAGAGATAACAAGCTATTTCAAACAAATTTAAATTACCACGTTTATTATAATTTACGCTGTTGAAGTGTGACCGCATTTACTCAGCTGAAGCGATAATCTGCATGTAAATCCATCCAATCTGTGCTTGGCGAAGAAGGTTTCGCGAGAATACAAATTACTTTCGATTTCCTCCTCCAGACAAATCAAAGGATTAAACTCTCATTAGCTTTATTAACAGTGACTTTACAGCTCGGTTTTACTGGGCCACTGCTCTCAGTTCACCGACGGTGGTGCGGGATCACTCGTGTTGTACCCTCGCGTGATGTATGATGCACTTTTAAAGTAAAACATGACTAAAACAAATACTCGGATACGCCACCTTGCGACCCGGGTGGATATAAATCTAAATGCTATCTCTTCACAAAGCACTATCTTCCGAAATGTTGAAGGCGAACAAAGTCTTTTACTTCGTTTGTGTTTTCCAAATGACCTAAGGGAGTATGACAATAAGAGCATTAAATACGCCCACATTATTTTAATCTACTTCACTGTACCAAATGCGACAAATTAGCATTTCCAATTAAATACTGTATTTCAAGAAATCAGGCACAAGTATGACAGCGGTTCAAATAATAAAGGAAAAATGATGGGAAAATATGAACGCAGTAAAAATTGACAGGTTAATTTGTCGAAGTTTTGAAATTCCAAGAGAGTGTTGTTTACTTTTATATGTAAACTGTGTACTAGAAAAATCGAGCGTTGTTAGGTGACTTGTTGGTTATACTGTGATCGGTGGCTGTGATGCAGTAGTACTTGCGTGATGTACGATGCACTTTCTAAACAACTGAATACTCGAAACCCAACCTTTCCACCAGGGTGGACTTAAAAACCTAAAAACTATCTCTTCACAGTGCACTAATATTTAACAATAACACTGACAAGTTGAAAGTAGCACCCGGTGGTCTCAATTCTCACGGGGTTCGGTTCAGTTTTAACCAATGTACGCGAAGGTTGGCTTTGGTATTCCATTCCGGCTAGCTGCGCTCACTTGTAAAATACTGACAACGTAGAGATATTGCAAATATAACTATGAGAAAACAAGGATCCTCAGAGTAACTCTGAAAATAGGTTCGGGTGAACAATGTTTCCAATATTATTGTGCGATAGTGAAAGTATGGAAAAAAGCAAAATGGCGGCTGAAAGTTGAAACAATATATACAACAGTTAGACTCGCTTTAGACATGTATACATAAACTTTCACGATTTTGAAACTGTTTGATTTGGCGAAATATGTCCCTTTAAAGAGTTTTTCAGATATGCAAATATATGGCAAAACATCAAAATGGCGACTGAACGTTAAAACAATATAAATGAACAATAGAAAATGAATTAAAACAATATACCTTCTCGGATAAGGACGTTAAACCGTGGGCCCTTGGGGATTTGTAAGTTCTCCGACCACCTTGGAGTGGTATAATCTCCCCGATTAGTGGGGTTCATGCCCGGCTAGAAGATTGAGACTTAAATAAATTCACTTTTACTTACTTTACTTATATGTAATCATCGCAGAGCAGAACTAGTTACTTTGAAAGGAATCAAATTTGCCGACAAATAGGAAAACAACACGGCGACACGATCTGTAATTACCGATACCAAGCCACACCACAGTTCTCCAAAACATATCCAAGAATTAAGCCTAGAGCACTGATAATTTTATGTTGTTTACTTAGCTTTTGTGCCACGTGAAAACGAAGATCTTTTGTCGTCATCCGGGTTAGCAAGACGACAATTATTCATCTCATATAATAAAATGAACCAAGAGTAGACAAAACAATTTCCGCACCGTACGGTTACTACAGATTTCTTCCAATGGAAAATTATTTTATCAACCCTTGCTTGAGTTTTTTATACGTTTTACCAACCCGCCGACGCAGTCAAATAGTTTCAGTTAATCACTATTTATTAAGAATTATTGATCTTAATGACAATCTGGAAACAATCCTCTCTTAACCTAAAGGTTTTTCTCGCGCGTTTCTAAATAGTTTCTTTCGGTGAAGAAATGCGAACAATATTTTAAAAAAGGAAAAACAACCCAGTGACCATGTGTATACGGTCGCACTTTGTAAAAACTTGTCGCACTTGGTAATACCTGTCGTACTTTGTAATAAACTTGTCGCACTTTGTAATAAACTTGTCACACTTTGTACTACCTGTCGCACTTTGTAATAAACTGGTCGCACTTTTTAATAAACTTGTCGCACTTTGTAATACCTGTCGCACTTTGTAATAAACTTGTCACTGACTTTGTAATAAACTTTCGCACTTTGTAATAAACTTGTCGCACCTTCTAATAAACTTTTCGCACTTTGTAATACATGTTGCACTTTGTAATAAACTTGTCGCATTTTGTAATAAATTTGTCGCACATTGTAATAAAATAGCTGTCGCACTTTGAAAAAACAAGTTGTCGCACTTTGTAATAACAAGTTGTCGTACTTTGTAATAACAAGTTGTCGCACTTCGTAATAAGATAGGTTACCTCCAAATACCAAAATTTGGCGATTCAACTTCATGATGTGACCAGCATCGAATAAGTGATCAACCTCTAATAATCCATAAATTTGTTAATAAAGTAAGAGATAAATGCTCGCTCCACCTGGCGCCGAGGTTCGCATTACCGATGATAAATTAAATTTCAGTCAAACTTTAAAGCTCTGCGCCGTGTTAGAACGCTGTGTCGAGTTTTCCTGCCTATTTAGTTTATTCGAGTTAGCGAGGGTTAGCGTTATTGGGGGTTATTACCGAGAGCAAAATTAGTAAGGCCAAGAGAAATCGATTTTAGTTCGAGTTAGCGCGAGGTTCTAGTTATCAATGGTAAATAAGTTACAGTAAATATACGACAAAAATCCAAGCGAAAATAGACTATGGTCAGTTCGAGTTATCGGGGGTTCGAGAATTCGGGAGCTTGTGGGGAAGATGGATTATTACAGGTTGAGCACTCAGTATTTGATGCTGGTCACGCCATAAAGTTGAACCACTAACTTTTGGAATTTGGAGGTCACTTACCTTATTACAAAGTGTGACTTCAATTCTTACTACAAAGTGCGACAGGTTTATTACAAAGTGCGACAGGTATTACAAAGTGCGACAAGTTTATTACAAAGTGCGACAGGTATTACAAAGTGCAACGGTTATTACAAAGTGCGACAGTACACATGTGCACCGATAATGCATGTAAAACAGATCAGATGGAAGGAATGCACCGACGCATAAATAGACAAAATATAGCATATTTATTGTGCTTTGAGCTAGCGCAAAATTTAAAACCAACAACATCAATTTAAACTGGCAATAGAATTTTTTCTTGTGTTTCTTATTTACGTATGCTAGCTAGCAGAAGCAGACTTGTCGTTTCTGAGTAAAACAAAATAGAAAGCGAAAGGTCTCTAGTGCTTAAAATCTTGTATATATTAATAATATATTTTAATCTATTGTAAAAAAATGGAAAATTAGTTCTTGTCCCGCTTTTTGTTCGCTCTTCGCTGCGCTCCAGGGACTGGGCCCTATGTGGGAGATTTTTTTCCCGTAGGGCCCAGTTCCCCGGAGCGCAGCAAAGTGGGAGGATGGAATTACTTTAGACTCCTTCAACTGACTGAAATGGGATGGGACGAGGATAATAAGTGACTATTTTCAAAAAAATATGAATCCTTGTTTATGTTCAATATGTGGCCATGAAAGCGGAAAAAGCAGAAAGCTCGAAGACACCAGGTGCTATCTCTTCCTGGCTTTAATCTCGTCCTGTACAAAAGCAAAAGCATCTCCTTTGCTTGACTTACTAACAAAATCAAAATCTCTTCTTTCTACTGGCTTCGGAAGTCGGAGAGGAATCGAAGATTGACCACTTAGGACTCCCTGACGAAAAGGGAAGAGAGTTTGATTGGTCGTCGCAGTGGAAGTTATGGGTGCAGCTCCCTGAAAACCAACAGGTGTCAAAGGAAGTGCCGCTGACCAGGTGTTCTGACCAAACATCTGTCCTTGGGTAACAGAAGTCATGTGAACAGCGCTTTGATTTGCGTACAATGAGCCCGTATTTTCTGACCCACGCATGCCCAATAAGTTCACCTCATTCGTTAACTGAGTATTAGAGAGTGTCGGTTCTGATTTTGTAGCTTGTTGGTGCGCACAGTGTGCAGAGTCCATAGTGATGTCAATGGCTCTTGTGTCACTCAACGGATCAAAGAGGTCTTCTAAAGTGCCGGTCTTACTCGACTCTGTCATTTTGGTATTTACGTTTGGACCTAGAGTATTGGTTTCAAACTGGTTTCCAGAAGCTTGACTTGTGGACACCAAACCAAGTCCACTAAACAATGACAGCGATCCATCAGTGGCAGTCTGCTCATTCCGCTGACCTATGTGAACACTGTACCCTGGCGTTGAACTAGTAACCGATGAAGTCACCTGAAAATCATCAGATGGACGGTAGGTATAAAGTTGTTTAGATTAGTAAAACACATAACGTATCCAAAAGGGAAAGAGAGGCACTATCTGAAATCAAATAACTAACTTTTCACTACATTAAATCAGTGCTGTATGTAATAATCCCAGTAGAGATCATCCAAGCCGAAAGGAGTTGTGGGATATCTAAAATTAGTGAAAAGATATAAGAACGGGTTTCATCTCACGGTCGAAAATGCGGCAAGTGCGTTTGCATTCTCATTAAATAGAGCCAACGACCGGAGCTATAAAATTACGACCTCCTAAATGCTGTTTGAGGGCAAGAAAATACGCTTTGAAGCCAATGATGGAAGCAGATTCATAGTAATCCCTTCTTCCAGTCGATGCAATGAATTTCGCGGCACTCGAAACTAAGAAATGGAAGTTCTCGCCCCAGTCCCGACCGCGTGGTGAAACTGGTTCTTTAAGTTGTAGAATGGAATGCGCAAAACTTGCTCAACTCAAACCGCTGAATGCATTGTTGTTAATGCAAGACAGCAGCCTGCATGTATTCGAAAGAATTTGTAGCCCATAACGTCTGTTTTGACTTGCAAGTACTGTTGTGTTAGGATATTCTAGCTTCGGTGAAATATCTAATTTTACATATTGTTTGTAACCTCACCGGTTGAACGTTCAATCCAGAAAAAATTGTTGCACTTGTAGATCCAATGCCAGTTAAATCAAGTTGTTCCTCCTCCTGCCGCAAATAAAACATCTCCCTCACAATCCCTTCATTGATGCACATTCTTTCATCGCCTTACATGGGCACACAAATGTCTGTGAGTGACGTCATAACATTTGACGTCACAAAGATCGTTGTGCCCAAACGACGGCCAAAGAATATGATTCGCAACAAAGCAACTCTCGCACAATTGCCTATTTCTTTAATAAAAACCACAGCCATTAGCCTATGAACAGGCTCTCACGTCGAAAAAACAGGCGAGAGTACATGTACTTTCCTCTTTCTCATTCCCCTCCCTTCCAAATCCTTCATCCTCTCGTTTATTGGCCCATTTTCTCGACATGAGAGCCAGTTCACAGGCTAACAACCATTTGTATCGATAGAAAAAAATAGGAGAACAGATGACAGCTACCAGAGTACCACGGGAGACAGTCAACAAAACACAGAGGGCAAAAGTTCGATAAAAACTAAAACAAAAACAAAATCTCGATCTTTGACTTTGGGTTTAGACACTGGTTTGAGATTCGAAAAATCAATCTGACAATAAAAAGTGTACTATATGATGGCAAACATGGCGGTCAAAGGCATCAACACTGACGTTGGTTATCTTTGCATAGTAAAAAAGGTCCGAGCAAACGAACCGAACATGTTAGCACAACATCGCCCAACAATATCGCTCAGTATTGTTGGGCACAATATGTTGCGTTTAAATTGTTGAGGGTTCTGTGTTACGTGATGTTTGCAATCTTGCACGTTTGTATGGCAACATTTCTTTTATTTTTGTGATCGACCAAGCATGTTACAGAATGTTGAATTCGTTTGTACGGTTAGCATATCATTGTTGAGTCGAAATATATGCTCGAAGAGATGGTTTGCTTGTGGGATGGTACATTATCATTGTTTATTATTATCAATGTTATTATTAATATTATTATTACTACTACTACTACCACTACTACAAGTATTAAGATAGACAAAATTACTTTGATAAAAACTTGATGTATATTAGTAACAGTCAATAGAAAAAAACTATAAACCAAAAGAACGCAATGCAAACATTTTGAAAACGTTTGTTGTGATAACGATTTATTGTGGAGCGTTACCTTCTTTTCTTCAAAAGACGTCACTTCATATGTGTCTAAATTGAGAAGATCACAGTTTGAAATACTGCTAGTTGTATGATCTGCAACGAAACAAGCCTCCTGTTAAAACATCAGTCTGTGCATTAATAATCAGGGAATCGGACATTGCACATGTATGTTTAACGTACACCAATCAGCGCGCTCTTGTTCGCTACAGCCCAAGCCGGTATCGTCCCGGGAGCCATCGCGAGCAAAGTGAAAACCTGGCATACGTTTAAGGCTTGTTCAAGAGCTTACGTTTCCCACATGAACGAGGCTATACACTAGTCTAAGATACAAACATGCTTTCTCCTAACTAATCTGTAACTCTTGGGTTGATCATTTCCTGAACACAATAGATTCAAATCTATTCCAAACTCCCAGTAAACTTAATTTTTAACTATAGCGGAAGGGTTGGCGCAGTGGTAAGATCTCTGATATACACATCGATGGTTGTCCTTGTTTCCACGAGAGCCTATCATTTCAAGACGAAAGGCTCTTGTACTCTTCATAAACACCGTCGAAGTTACAACGACAGTAGTCTCCTCTCAGATTTTTAAATATTAAAATATTTGGTCAGCAAAGACTGAATCTTCAAAACATTTTCGGTGCCTCTCAGCCATTAGTAGTCTCTTTCGAAACCGTTCTTAGTCTTGCTCCTATTCTCCTGCCTGCCACAAACGGCTGCTCACGCAATCAGAGACTGAATCATTAGAGGCTCAAAACAAAAATAAGATACAAAAATTTTACGTCGTCCTTGGTGACATCTCCGATAGAACCGCGTCCTTGTGGCAAAATCCCCACCCCCTTACTCCGTCGTGCAATCTTTCATACTGCGGGACAACTGCTGTTTATCGAAATAAACCCACCTAGTTTACTGTTTACTTGGCTTCGTTTACTTGAGGATTCTGCCATCTTTAAGACCTATGACGAGCAAACAGAGTGTTAGCAGTTCTAATTATTGGGTTATAGACAACTTCACACAGGCCTTGGTTTAACAAAACACCATCAGTGTAAGTGCAGTCCGCCACAGTGTCATTCGACTGATGGTCACTGAAATTACACTGAAACGTAATTCCTCTATTGAGCGACTAAACAACCAGAGTAAGTTCCATTCTTACAAATATAATATTAATGAAATGGTAAAGAAGGACTTCGGTGTTAGGTCTGTTTATTCCAGTTAATTGCGTTTTGTGTCCCGTTCAAAGAGTGAATTTATAGTGTCAACCGTCCACTCACTACATCGCTTTCACCAACAATCGAGACTGCCTCTACGATAATTTAATACGTCACAATTCAAAACGGCGTTCAGCCCCAAGAAGCTGTCAAATACCACTGCTAAGAGCATAGTCTATGCTAAGAATTAGCTCCAAACAAAATTATCGATTATAAAATGCCAATGAACTAACATTTATTTGAAAACGAAGCGTTTTCAACCCAAGGATACCTAAATTCTTGTGCAAACCCGACATTCACATTACCTTGTTAGCTTTCGTCTTGAGGGAGGCTGACTCAAAGTGCTGTGTCTTTTGTAAATTCGTACAGCGGTATACCACAAGAGGTGCAATGTCTGCAATATCGCTCCTCAGTAGGTGCTCAATCACGTGCAATGCTTTCTGGAGACAGAATAACCGGTTTAAAACACACAAACTAAAGAGATTCTGTTTGGCTAGAATGTTCCAAAATAACACAGAACATGCAGAATCATTCTGAATACAAATCTTTTGAGTGAACTGTTTCACCAAGCTTCGCTTGTCTCTGACGGAGGGAAAGAGGATTATCTGCTGGGTCATCCCGTACTTTGTGGAGCAAAATGCTCTGTATAATTTACTCCGACTAAGGACACTAAAGGTATCGATAAAATATTAAATAGTTTTATGTAACAACAGCAAACCAGTTAAGATAGAAAGGCGTACAAAAGGCGATATTAAAAATGTTACTCGGATCTTTTCTATACATACCAATCCAGTAGAATTTCATCAAAAACCAAATTAAAGGCTCTTAATATTTCGTGGCTTCCGCTCTTCTTCAAGTCTTGTTGTACATGTATTTCTTTAGACACAACGAAATGATGTCTGCACAAGCATGGACTTTTTAAATTGTGATTGTTGAAGGGAAGTTTTTCTAACCAACAAAGGGCATTTTTCAAACAGCAATTACATGGTATTATGAAGGACTAGTTGCTACTACATTTTGAAAACGCCTATTTATGTATAATTTACTCAGTCCAGTTTCACATGCATGCGTATAAATGTGATGCATTGATGATGCTGGGAAGCTCACACAATCCTCCTTGGATTTTGTTTGGGCATTAAGTAAAATCCATATTCCGGTAAAAGTCATGCTATACTCAACTATTGTGGCTGGAAATGTTGGTTTGAAGTAAAGTTGTCTAAACGAACAACATAAATAAGGTGAAGGAAGACCTTCGATACGAATAGTGTAGGAAGACCTTCATTTTCTTAAACTAAGTAATTGGTCTTCTGGCTGTCGGCCTTTACTTGTTGAGAACACAAGGGTTTTCAGGAAAACGTCTATTTGGGTTTTGGGTCTGATTTTTGCGTTCTTAGTGTTTGAGTGTACGAATAGTCATTGGAGCAAAGTATGATCGTAAAGTCCACAGTGCTATTCTCAAGCACTTTCAAAGACCAAAATCTAAATTCAATTGTTCTTATTATGGATAGGTACGTGACTGAGAAACGAAGATTCAAGGACTTTCAATGTCTTAAAGGATCATGCAAACCCTGGATTGGGTGACGGAAAGTCAATTTAATTACTTGTAATTTTCTTATAGTTTTCTAACTAATGAGTAATCCTGTTTTGTAACAAATCCTACTGCCTCAGTGTAAGTGTCCTTACCATCTGAACATCTTTTGACATTTCCTCGAGCCTGTTGTTCAGTAGTTTTAACACCTCCACAACATCCAGCATTTTACACCTACAGAGTCAATGGCATAGTCTTTTTCGATGCATGTAAATTAAAAAAACAACAAGAATGGTAATAACAACAATAATTCTATTTATAATTAAGATACAAATAATTCTATCTACGAAAATATTAAAAAGATAAGTTTTAGATGTTTTCCGAGCAAATTACAGAAGGTGACTTTTCGCATACTGTACTGTAGGAAGACTGTTCCACAGTTTAGAGGCATAAAGAGCGAATGATCTGTTACCATATCTCAGTCTTGTAGTGGCAGCCAGGCACAAGTAGAGGTTAATTTGAAACAGAACGAAGTCAATGATTAGGTTTGAAATAACTAAGCTGGGTAGACAAGTAGATGTGACAGAGGCCATTTAGTGATTTAAAAGCAGGGAGGAAGACCTTGATAAATGTAATTCGTTAGTGAATGGGAAGCCAGCGTAGTTGATTGAAAACAAGTGATGAGGCCATTTTTTCGTGAGGGTGACAATTTGCACAGCAGCGTTCTGAACTGACTGTAACTTTTGAATAAGAGACTTGGGCAGGTCGTTAAAAAATAATTAAAATAGTCAAGCTTGGAGGTGACAAAAGCGCGATGTACTAAAGGACCATCTATATTGCATAGTGTAAACGGGAATTTATATCATTGTTACCATGAAAATACTAATAGTTTCGGAGTAGGCACCAATTTGGTGGCTCAGATTTTCAGCTATGTAACATAAATGAAACAAGTTCCACAGATGCTTCAGACTAGAAATAAAATACCAATTTGGAACTCTGAGTTTCAGATCTGTGTATTACTCAGTGATAAACTACATCCATGCAAGCGCGACTGATTAATCACATCCAAGTTCAACTGACCAATCACATCCAAGCGCAACTAACCAATCACATCTAAGTGTAGCTGACAGTTCACATCCAAGTGCAACAAACTGCGTACCTTGCAGTGAAGTGTAAAAGAACATCTCGTGAAGGAATAGAGCGGATCCCGCCCTCAGCTGTGATCTCATCAACAAGTCTACTTTCTGGACTCAATTCGGTATCTTCACAAATACCTGTTGTCAACTCCGATTCTGAACTAATAAGATACAACAGATTAATTGATCATCCACTAATAAGGTAAGTACTGTACCTAGGGGAATAGGAGTATATCTACAAGGTACAGATACGTACTTGCTAGCAATTTGTACATTTGTTGCCATTTCAGTTACTAATTAGTTTGACACAGTCTATTCCGGTGTTTACTTTTCCTTGATCAGTTTCGTTTCCATTTCTAGCAATACCACTAAAAAGTCAGGATTAATGTACACATGAACATTAATCTTCAAAATAGTTCTTTTCTTTTATTTCAAACATGACGGTTGGCTTGAACATATATTCATCTAAAATTGAAAAGAAGAAGAGAGGAGAAGAAGACGAGGAGGAGAATGGATGCTTTTACATAGTCGACAAGGCAAAGCATATTTATGACTGTGGATACACAGTCAAAGGCACACAGACCACTTGACTAACTCTTAAGATCAGAAAACAATTTAGCGAAATTTAGAATTTTGGAAATCTGCAATTTAGAAATGTGCCATGGTTTATGAATGTAGTCAGCCAGCCGTTTGAGAAAAATCTCAAAAGGCCAGTATTTATTAAATCACCTCAAAATCTTTTGTTGATAACAGCCAATCAAAGCATGCGTACTATTGTAGCGATACAGCCAATCAAAGCATGCGTACTATTGTAGCGATACACTAATACACGATATTATCATTTACCTTGATCTTTGTTCCAAAGTCAACTCATCAATACTAGGACCTGAAGAAACACAAAAGCCGAGAATATATTTCCACTATGCACAGTACACTGTATAAATTAAGCGGCCATCGAGCTGAAATAACTTGTGGACCTGTGCTAAACCACTTTATAACGGTTGCAATCGAAAAGCTACTCATTTCATTTCATCTTGTGAACGACATCCATGTAATATTTACTAAATTTATATCCTGGAAAAAGCGGGAAAAAACCATTTGAGCCATCCAACAAAATGAATTCTTGTGTAGTTTTAAGTAATAAATATATAACAATGGTGATATCTTCAAGAAACAATTTTTCTACAAGTATACTGGTGTGTGAATCAAATATATGATACTCGTTAATTTCAAACATATTTCCAGGACCGCATAAAATAGTCTTGCTTTCATACTCCAGGAGTTACTGGTACAACAATTTGTATTAATTGCAATGCTTAATCTGTTATTACAACTATGCTGGAATGACTTACATGTGTTACCTCTGATGATTTAAATATACATGTTGATCATGTGACTGGCTGTATAATGCTTTTGTGGAATCTGTTATGATTGCTCTGGAATTATCACTTAATTTTGATGATTTAAATATACATGTCGATCATATGACTGCCTGTATAATGCTTTTGTGGAATCTGTTATGATTACTCTAGAATGGCTTATCACTTAATTTTGATGATTTAAATATACATGTTGATCATATGACTGCCTGTATAATGCTTTTGTGGAATCTTATATTATAGCTCTGGAACGGCTTATCACTTCTGACTATTTCAATAGACACATTGATTGTGTGATTGTTCAAAGTACTAATTAAAAGCAACCCAATTGTGGTAAAGATAAATAGCGACAATCTTCGGTTACTTTCAATTTGAACGGTCTAGTCAGTCTGACCAGTTAATTGTTAAATTGAACACACACACCAATTAGTCATTCAACACACAAAGTGTCGGAGCTGGTCCTCATGGATCAAAGAAGCTCAGATTTCACACGCCGATCTACCAAAACACAGGAAAATGGTGAGTGGTGACGGGAAAAAATATAATTTTATGTACTTCTTCTTCAGCAACTCAGCTGGCTTCTGCTTGTAGAGTTTTCTTTATTAGTAAAACAAAACACCAACAAGTCAGGAGATTCTGGTAATATTTGCCTTGAATCTTTCCATTGCAACTGTCCAGAATCAGTGCTTCTTGGTTGACTAGACCCGTTCAAATCACCAGAATTTAGATGCAAAGGCCCTGAGCATTTGATATCATAGCTCCAAGATTGTGAAATTCGATCTCTTCTAGCAACAGTAAACAATAATTAGACAGCCAGAATGAGTTTAATACCAGATAAAGAAACACATTTTTAAACAAGCAGTTGCTTTGTTGCTACGTTTCAAATTTTATAATGCTACATAGTTCTTGGTTTTCATGCTTTCACGTAATCTTTACTAAAAATCTGGAAGTTTTTCTACTTTATATATATTTCCATATTTAACATTAGTTTATTCCACAAACGCGCGTTGGATATGAGCTCTTAGATAACGGACGAGGTGCGAAGCACCAAGTCGGCTATCATAAGCTCATATCCAAAACGTGTTATTTTTTACCGACTCACGTTTTTGGACATTTTGAGGGAAAATTTACCATGATAAAGTTGTCAGTTTCCATATTTGGACAAACTACAGGATATAAAATTATGATTTATACTGTGAGTACGAAGCCAATCAGATTACAGGAAATTCAATATCCCGTGTTTGGTATTTAATAATTATACATAGCCTGTACGTTTTATTGGTTATAAGTCTGCCTTCATGTATCTATACATTTATAGCACATAATGTTATTGCAATTAATTTAAGTACGTAAATGTTGTAATGTACTATTTAGGTTGCTTAAATATTTTTGCACAATTCTCAGAATTCTAAAAGAATTTACAACTGCACATCATGTATGAACCCTGTAATTCCTGATTGGCAGACTCTACTAAACCCTTACTACAAAGACTCACTTGTGACAAAGTTCTGTACATTATTTACATCAGTGGAGTGACTGTTTGCAGACTGATATGGTATGGAGTTGTATCCTCCAGTTCCTGTTGATCGACTCTGGGAATGTGCTGATGAGTGTTGAAGCATAAGGTTATCTTTCAGGTTTTCTTTAGGCTTTAACAATGATGAAACATCTGGTAAACGGTTTGTTAGATTCACCATTGAATCAAACAGCGATTCTCTTGCTGAAAGATTGAACACAAAACCAAGAACGACTTTTACTGTACTGTACTATACTGTACATAGTCTACTAGATATATAGAATACATTTTTTGTCACTGTTTCTACTATACAATACTGAACTGAAATCTGTGATAAATAATATTATATTCGACAACATATTATAAAACATAGGATGTTTCAAAGTTACCAGAACGTCATTATCAAGTAAAACTTGAAGCAAAATCAGCTGAGGAATATAATTATATGATTATATGGATAAGACAAAGAAAATATCAAGATAAAGAATAATCGCTGATTTTTGTTGTAAAATGTTTCAACAAATCTTTACTTATTATTTGTATTATAGCTTGAATTCTTTTTCAATGAGCTTCTGAACATACTACATAGAAATCGAGTTTTCACCAGCAAAAAGTGTCAGCAGTTTGCGTGGATACAAATCAAATCAAATCTAAAGAATGGATCCTTCATTGCTGAACCCACCAATCAGAAATAAATTAATGTATTGCTTACAATTGATAACTTTTGTTGGCATCAAATTTCAACCCATGGGCAGATGTCCTAAAGACTGCTCTAAACATTTTAATGCAAGGCAACTCAGTCTACAGGTGTTTCATTTACCTGGTTGCTACTAAAATTTTGTTTGGAAATGAAAAGTATCTAGATTAACAGTCTTTGTTACAGCACTGTTATATTATAGACCTAAAGCAACAATGCCAGAATGTCAATGAGAACAACTGTTAGATTTTTAATTTCCTGGTTTCTTTGTCTTTGTTAATGCAATTTATTTGTTTCTTTTACGTTTTAGGGAAGGTACATGCTAATGGTAAAAACTAGAAGCCTTAATTCCTGAAGCAATGAAGAAGATCATGTTAGTTTTATATATTCTGACATTCACGTTTTCTGCAAAACCTCAAAAGTTTTCAAGATGACGGTTGAAAAGTGTCCACTGCAGGTGTTTGCATTCCAACATGCAGTTATTGTATTCTGTAATTAAGTCTATTGTTTTGTGCCCATTCTTGATGACATTCCTGCTGTTGTTGCTTGAGCTCCTAATTCTATAACCCTTTCAGCTCCAGCTGTAGCAGCGATGACCTGATGTACACAGATTAAACTATAGCAAAAACACAAATTCATTCTCGCTGTCCGCCAAGTTTCACTGACACATATGTAACAACCACTGACCAAACAAATTGGGCGCCAATTCTAATACAGTGCACCAGCATAGGCCTAGATAAGAAATCAGGATTATTTTTTTAATTTTTAGACCTTGAAAAAATTTTTAGAAAATGTCGAGATTTTTAGAAATTATGAGACTTTTTTGTTTCAAAATTATTTTTCCTTAAGATTATATTCTTGTAACGAAATTCTAAGCAATGAATAAATTGCTTCCAAATAGAAATTTAATGTCAACTTTAAAATACTTTGGTGTGGAATATATCTATATAAATCTGAAAAATCTTGATATTTTCAAATTTATGATACCATTATCTAGTTATCGTCTTCATTTTGTCAGTTTTGAGGCAGTTGGTTTCCCTGTATCTGAATATCAGTTTAGAGGTTTCGCCATGAATAATAATTCCCATAATTCTTTGGTATGCAAGTTATGGTAGTGAGAAATTCGTCAACAATAACATGAGATTTTTTGAGATTTTTAGACAGATTTATGAGATTTTTACAAAAAATCTTGGAGATTTATAGAACTTTTAGCGAGATTATCCGATTAGATTTTTAGCCGATTCTTCGGGATTATTTTTATCTAGGCCTAGCACAATGACACTAAAACAAAAGACAAACGTATAAAACTTACAAATGCTCTGTTTCATAAGAACACCTGCGGTGTGAAATGTTTTTCATATTTTTTGTTGTACTGGTCAGTACACTGTTCGCTTTACTCTCTCATTATATGGCTACGATAGTGCCCGCGCTCTGATTGGTTCTTGATAGGTTTGTATTTCCCGTAATGCTCGTGATTCCTAATTATCTGCGCGCGCGCATACCCGGATGTGCAAAGTAAAGAATGTCCTCTTGCACAGTATTGTCGTTGTCAGATAAAGGCCATATAATAAAATACTTATTAACCTGGAACTTTTGGTCTTTACGGAAAATATCAAACTTCGTTCTCGACGCATTGACCTCGTTATCGCTCGGTTAATGCAGCACGGTCTCATTTTGATATTTCCCGTAAAGACCTCACTCTCGGTTAACAAGTAATTAGTAATCCCCAAAAGGGAAAGGGTATTAAACTGTTCCAGTGCACTTCTTAGATGTTTCAATTTATTTTTCGAAGCACCAAAGGGGGTAGTGAATTACAATAGGTTTTAAATAACGCGTAAACTAATTGGTAACAGCTACTAGACTATGATTATCTCAAAAGTCTTGAAGACTTTTCAAAACAAATGAAACAAATCGAGGTACAAATCGCCGAAACTTAGTATTTTCTTAAAAAACGCACGTTTCATGACATACCATAGGCTATCTCAGAACAAGATATGAAGGGGTCGAGTTTTTCGACCTTGTGCCACATTTTTCGATTTCACTCAGTCGTTACAGAGAGTCGCTCTTAATGGTTATTAATTCTTCGCATTTGCTGATTCGGTCATTGCAACACGGAAAGACGGCTATTCCATGTATTCGGTAGCATCAACTTGTGCTGGTGATTAATTTATGAAGGCCGGACTTAATGTCTCAGACTTGAGGGCACAACTTAATGTCTCAGACTTGAAGGCACGACTTAATGTCTCAGACATAAGTACATTGTAAACCGCCTACAGCGGTCTGACTAAGACCCTCACCTGCTGAAAACATATATTTGTTGTAAACAAGTGCTGAAAAGCCCCGTGGGGAGCACTTGCAATATATGTATGTATGTATG
>JANSTR010151931.1:0-10784 GCA_025434805.1 Antipathozoanthus remengesaui | reverse complement strand
ACCCCCCCCCCCTCCTCCAGAGTTAAATGGTCGACTTATAAGACCAAATAAATAATACTGTGAACAATAATTTGTGTGGTAGCATGAAGAGTTGTGCCTAAAAGTTATATGTGATTCAAAGACATTTTGCTAAAATTGAGTGGGATGGACAAGAATTAAATTAAACTATCCAGTGAAAATGTAGACAAGATCAATATGTTTGTATCGTCTGTATTATGTCAAAGTGCAACACATGCCAATAAATTATTCACAAATGACCTTGAAAACACTTTTAGTAGTTGAAACAGTAGAATCCAAATTTAAAGCCAAAATTAAAAACTGGCCATACAAGAGCTGAAGCTTGAGCTTTAAGTTTCTAAACTGTCACATGACAGTGTGTGCTTCTTAACGAATGAGTGTTATTTGCTAGTGTATATTATATACCATAAGATAATATTCTTGTCAGTGTCAATGCAGAGTTATTCACCTCCCTGCCTTTGTGGTTCAATGAATGGAGATCCAACCTACTGTCACCTTCACTTTTGGGGAATAATTGTTAAATAGTATATTTTATCCAGAAATTATTGATGTGTGTGTGTTTTGCTGAAAACTACCTGTAAGCCAGTGGTAGAATCTATTTGACACTGCATCTGGGTCCCTGAGTGACATTTCATTTTATGTAAATATGTGATTTTACATGCATGCCCCAGTATTTAATCTTTACAACCTCTACAATATTATATATATTATAACAAATCAACTCAGCGATATGAATTTTATCTTCAAGTGATAAAGACTGATATCTCACTCGCTCAAAGGCAAAGTCATAAAAAATTCTTGCCTTCTTATCTTCTCATCACCATGACTGTAATATATATATATATATATATATATATATATTATAGTATATTTAATATAATATTGTCACCATGTAATATACTATATATAGCATATTTTATATATTGTTAAATTATGCTATATTTAAATGCTCCTGAACCCAGGAAAGAAAATCAAATAATGCATGACTATTATGCATTTGCAAGAATAAGCCAAGTAGTACACCAACATTAATGGAAGATGAATAAACCCACCTTCATAAACCTGAGCATACTGCGGAAACCCTGCAGCTTTTAACCAGTAGCAAGCCTCCAAAGCTTCAAGCTCTGAAATAAGGAAAATATTTATAATTTTAATATAATTATTGATTCTCCCACTTCTACATGTACATGTACTGATTTAGGTCGAGAAAGAAATAAGGATCTCGGCCTGCATACCCAAGAAATTAATAATTTTGATGTACTCGTTTTGCCCATTTTAGCAGCTATGATTTATTATTGCAGTACTCTATATATGTTACAAACTGAAATTTTAATATAATGAAAAGCGTAGTGCAACGCAACCAAGACATAAGAGATGTCGGGGAATTTATTTCGCATACGATTTATGTTGCAGCAACCAACGATTAGAAAATTCATGTGAACAGAAAACACTGGGGAATGGATGAAAGAGCTGACCTATTCTTACATACGACATCTACCACAATTTACTTGCCAAATGCTACAGTTCTGATAACAGAGACGGTACAGCAGTACAACGTTATCTTTCGAAACAGCTGGAAAGTGTAAGACTATACTTCACGGTTAACTACAATGCAAAAGCTTTGTTGTAGACGTTGAGTTTGAATTGGTATCGTATTCTCCTGAATTCTCCTTCATTTATAAGCTGTCTCAATAAATAAAGTGTGATTGTAAAAGCATCATCAGTTAAGAACGAATTTACTACAAATCATTCCCAATGGTCACGGCTGATATATTTCAAATATTTGTCCATATATAATACTCGTTCAAGGATAGCGGGTAAGCTGCAGGGCAATTTGTGGTTTTGAATTACCGACGAAATATAACTGAGAGATCGGTGAGTTCAAAGAAAAATTCAACAATTGGGAAAATGTACCGGCGAACTAAAATTTGGTAAGCGGTTCTTTCGCTTCGAAGAACAACGCCAGAGCACCGAGAATATGCTGCTTGACCACTGGTTGGCTTGTTGATCGCTCGAGCGATTTACAGTATAATATCAGAAATTTATCGTTGACATGGAATGTTAAATAAAATTCCTTCACATTGACTTCAGTTCTTACCTTCCAAACCAAATGGGATTCAATGAAAAACAAATAATACGGGTGTGCTGTATAGAACTGTCATACACTCTCTTTCTTACGACCTTGCCTCTCACGAATTTGTGTTTTATTCAAATTTTTGTCTGTTTGTTTTGGTTTTCTTTCTTCTGACCGCCCGCCTTCTTTGTGGCAAACTGGACATAATCCAACCAGAGAAACAAACCAATCAACTTGTTCAGTTGTAACACTTCGAGGACTTCGCGGAGATGTACAGTATTACTTATTACTGTACCAGCCACTGACACAGCCACCCGAGGCCGCTGCGTAAGAAAGACGTGTGCTGTAAACTCCAAAGTCTTCACACGCGTGCAATATTGTCACACAAAGGCAAAAAGGAATGTCACTGACGTTAAGTAGCCCCCTCTGTTGTCAGGAACTATTTCAAGCACACTGTACTGACATGTTTCACGACTGTCATCTCGACAAGGAGTCTGCTTATGGCAGTCAGAACATCCCGGTAAAGAAATGTGCCCCGACAATGAGCGGCAAGGTACACGAAATTACATTATAAGGTAAACATCTCGCAAAAATTCAGTGTCAACAAAAAATCATGCAACTGAAATCTAAAGATAGAACAAAGTGTAATGTACAAGTAAAGATCCATTGAAATGATTGATGTACAAGTTCTGATTAGCTGATTTAGCCCAAAGTTGAAGTGGCTATAGGCTCACAATTCCAGAAATCTTATTTATAATTTTAACGCTACGGTAAGTGAATCAGAATGACAACAACAATTACCGCGTACGGATGCCTTTTTGTGCGGTCTGCGTATCAGGAATCGTCGCAGCATTTTTTTTCTGTCGCCAGATGCTCGAGTCATTCTGTTGGTCAGTGCCATGTCCGATTTTATACAAGCTCTTGTGATCGATCAACGCCCAGAAAGTTGATTCTGGCTAGTTTTGCCACTGTGAAACAAGCACCCCGACAGCACCCTGTGCAAGTTGTAACAAACATAGTCTTTGTGCTGTGCACAAGAAATCTCGCCACGAGAGTTACAAGACAACTTCCGTTACTCGTTTGGTGAACGCCTCTAACCTAAGTATCCTTGCGCGTGATTGGACAGAAATGACCCCTTGATGTGCCACTCTTATTACCTACTTGCCCTGCAACACTAACAGTGTTTATAAGTACAGAAATGTAACCTTGATGGATAGTTATTTTAAAACTAGAATGTTCCCGCACAAACTGTCGATTCAGTAGAAGAAAGGTTTATTCTTAGTAGAAGAAAGGGTTATTCTTTCCTGCTAATTTATTGATTTGTAAACGTGACATCGATTAAAGAACGAAGATAGATCGCAGACGTCGTAGAATGCAATAAAGACCACTTTTTGCCTGTGCAATACCAGAGTGGTTACAAAACCGCAATTTTTATAATGCTCACTCGTTTCCTCCCATTCGATGTAGATTCGCCACCGCTCGTGTTTAGATGATAAAACGCCAAGAATGCACAAGCCCGATTTTTTATTGGGAACAGTTGTAATAACAAATACTTAGTCCGAGGTTTGCTGCGGCCAGCGCTGATAAGGTAACACGGTCAGCTGGCGAGATTAACACGCTTTTTGAAACAAACGTCACGTGTTGAATGAAAAATTGGAAGAAATGTTCTGCATGATTCTGCGAAATAATAAACGGTCACCGCCAAATTGTTATTACGAATAGTATAGTGAAGGGAACCATATTTGTAGATGTAACGATTATCAACCTAAGCAATTTCCACTGGTCTAAAAAGTAAGCTTCAAATACGTATACTTTCGTGCTAAACTAATTAAAGAGTAAAATATCCCACAACTGACTACAACAGTACAAGCGATTATCCATATCAATGTGAAGATGCAAAAATGTTCACGGTTGATAAAGAGCTTTGAGTTTAAACTGTCTTCTGTTTTACCAAGAATGAAGCGATTGCTATAATAATGATGAACCGCAAAGAAACGAATTCCGTCTCTTAAATTATCAAATTATTAGGTTTTGGATATGTTCTTGAAATACTGAGAAAATTATTCTAATCTGGTAAAAAGGGTGTAACGAGGCGTCTGCTGCGATGTCATGTTTTATGCAGTTTTGGGCCTCATTCGAAATGTTTCTTTTTCGCATCTTAGTTTATAAAGTTACGCTGACTATGACATAACTTCAGTGAAATGTAGACATCATATATGTTGGAAAGCTGTGGATGCCCAAAGCTGCTCAAACCTTAGGACGACAGATACATGTACCATGAACATTGCCGAGACTGGCTAATTGTTTTATCAGATCAATTACTCAGATCAACGACTGAACTATAAATAGCAGATGGTCAGACGGCAAATGCAAAACACAAACTACACAAAAACGAAAAAGGAAAAATACCATTTGCTAGGAAGACGGAGGATGCCATTATTTCAATAAAGGTATTTGCCATTGCTGGAAGAGGCACTTTGCAAGTTCCGGCTTTCCGTCGTACTCGAGGATAAGGTAAACGTCTTCACAACGCAACATTTACGAATGTCAGTCTGGCTCTGATGTCCATATCGTCTGCAGGGTGCACAGCTTTTTAAGAACAGATAACAGCGCTGCGCTCTTCTGATGTATCCGACGTCATCACGATAAAAACGCAATTTGTTTTGTTCCGCCCATGTGACTCCCAATGTGTTCTTGGCTGGCAAACTATAAATGGGTGCAGTGCGTCTGAAACCTCCAATTTTTTGTTTATGGTCAAATGTACGTTCCTAGATTCTATACGGAGATAATTTCGGGGACTGGCAGGCCCTTACCTTATTGGATACTTATTAATTTCAGCAATGAAGAGATAGATCAGACAGATGTTATCGCACGCAAGTAAATTGAACGCCACATTGCGACAGTCATTGCTCTGGAAATAAAACACGGCAGTGGTGCTCTTGAGCGCAGGATGTTGTACGATATACAAATGTGTCGCACAACACCTCGCGCGGATTTGGAAACCGAAGTCTCTCATGACTTGGATTTATTATTACGCCGAAGAAAGCTTGGGGAAAAACTGTTGGCCAAGAACAATGTTGATACTCTATTGCGCATTCTTAATTTTCTATTTCTTGAATGCTAGATTAACTGTGATAATTTCTGCCAACCAGAAGCTCATGCAGTCCTAAGCTAAGAGTCCTGATCTGGTCATATTTTGACGTCTTATGCGCCGCATGGATCGTAACAGTAAACAACTGATAAAGCTGGAGGCTGTCGTTGTGCAGTCAAAATGGGTAGGTATAAGAAATGTATAAGAACCAGCAAATATAGATTGGAGCACTTCAAGCTGTAACCAACAATAGAGAACTTTAGATCCGAGTATGAGATTTCACGCTTGCGTATAGTTACATTGGCAAATTCTTAGTCAAGAGGACGACTTTTGCAAGAAATAGAGAACTTTAGATCTGAGTACGAGTACGAGATTTCACGCACACGCATAGTTACATTAGCAAACTCGTAATCGAGAGGTCGACTTTGTAATAAAGATAGTTTTCCAATTGGGACATCATTAGCTCGCAGTCGAACGCTAGTATGGAACTTAACTCGGAACTTTGGCACCTCATGGCATTAGTGAAAAATTTTCATTCATCTAATTTCTATTCATTGGTCTTGTTAGACCAATGGCCGCCTTTTCTATTTCGATCCGCAAACATTAGTAAGTTCTTATCAAAACCCATTCACTGTTTCAGTTCTTTCAGATGCTCCGACGAAGGGCTTACGTTCGAAACGTCAGTATTCTTTCCAGTCGCACTGAATGGAAATTATTTTGTCAGCCCTTGGTTGATTTTATTAATAGTTGTAATCTTGTTGGATGTTTGACACACATATTCAATAATTAGCATTCGGTGTCACAGGTATTGTTGGATATATGAATGTGTTGTTGCATTATTGTACATTTAATGTTCTAAAATATTTGTTCTTTCTGCTAGTCTTCTGTATCTTACAATGCCTGTTTTTTTCTTAATAAGAGTGTCAACAATGCAACACTGCAGAACCGTGCCCACATGTAAAATAACAAGGAATGGCTAATTTGTTAGGTTTGTAACAGGGAGCAGAGCTGAAAACTGTTGTAGAATTACACACATTTTAGGTACAGATGATCAGTTACTGATTTGTGTGTTGTTTCAGCAACATGCATGTAGTTGTCTGTTGAAGTGTATTGTTCATATATATACTCTCCGCTCTCGGCGCTTTCCCTCTTGGCTATAGATACCAGTTTGAAATTTTAAAACATTTCTTCTATCATTCAATGAAGGAATCCGAAATTGATATTAAAAAAATAAATCGAACCACAGGTGCTATATTCGTTGAAGAAGTCTATACCAGAAGCTGGGCAAAACCAAACAACTATTAGTAGTGCATGATATCGGCTGACTGAGTGACAGCGCTGCCCGATAGCTATCAAGCCCCGCTTCAACTTGGCCTTGGAAATTCTATACTGAAGCGGGCCGGGAAGTAGGAAGACGTAAACCAAACAACAGTTAATAACAGAGAGAACAGCATTCAATGTTTTGCTTTCTTAATAGAGTTCAAAATATTTCATTTACGAGTAATGAGCATACCAATTACAAGTGAAGATAATAAAACACTGGAAACTATTCTTCTAATGTGTTAAACCATTCATCGCTTAGTTTGCTGTGTAAATACAGTAATTGTGTCGTTCAGCCTCCCCAACCACTCAATTTGTCATTGACGTTAATTAACACTGCACTAGCTGATCGGGCAGAAGTACACGCAACTTGGGCTCTCTATATCAATTCCCAAATGGTGGCGATAACTCGGATTTCTGAGCCGAGAACTGAAGAAGACTCCCTCAATTCCCGAAGCCAAACTTTAATAAATCAGAATCCCGTTAGGTGCTAATGGTCAAAAACGCGAGTCGAGTCCTTAGTTCTTACTCATTTGCAATTCCGTGAAACCTCTGAAGATAAATCAGAGATTTTGCTCTGTAAGAGTTGAGACTATTTAACATCTCCAGAGTTCATTGGGAATTCTTGCCGTCAGGGGTTGCTCCATGCATGCACATGCATGCTATTGATAACTCGGCGAAGAACCTTGGATACGGTTCGAATGAAACGACGTAATGGGATTATAACTCGGTAAATTAGTAAGGAATTAACTTGTAGAGTCAAGAATTCGTGTTAGCGAAAATTCGAACTATCGAGATGTCGGGATTCACTTTAGTTTGACTGTCATGCATGGGTTTACTGACTCTTTTTACAACATTGCAGCAACATTCTCAAACATTCGAATTTTAGATTTTAGAAAAATATTTGACAGTAATTACTTCTCTAAAATTGTTAATACTAATAAGCCTATGGGTTTTTGACAATGGGTTCGAAAGTTTGGATTTTCGTTGTTTTTGAAAAATTGCGTCATCTTGCAATAGTTTATCTATACCTGGTAGATTTTACTACACCAGAAGGCGCTCCAGTGTTTTTTTAATTCTTTTTAATTATTTTAGCCTATTTGAGAAATGCATCGAGCAGTTAGAAATACAGGCTATTCCAGTCAAAACACAAACAATGCGAGTACGTACATCTCTGCTCGTTGCGGCCATATGTAGCAAGTAAGTTCTGAAACGTGGTTGAATAGCTATTTTGAAAATTGTTTTGGAAGGAAATCTAAAGGATGTGACGACACATAAACAACTGACATACTTTTGCTTCCAATTCATAAAGTTCTGCATCTGATAACAGGGGCGGAGCGCGCTCAGGGGCAAGCAACTCCGCCACTGAGGAAGGCATTGTACTGTCCGAAAAGCTAATTTAATTTTAGAACCTTGAAAATAAAAAATCAATATTGAAAGTGGCATCTCTGCCAGCTACTTATCAATATCATACCGGCGTTCCTTTGGTCCGGCCACCGAGTGACTTCACAGACGCAGCAAATGTTCCTGGGCCTCGGTAACTTCATGAATTATTTTCCAATGATGGAATGCGGCGAACAAAAGAGAGTCGATCAACAGACAAGTCAATTAAAGACGAAGCCCAAACAAACTTGAAAAGTGAAAGACGTGACATCTGAGGGTTATTTTAGTACCTTGTACGGCAGTCTCGTATCAAATCGGATACCTTCTAAGAAACAATACATGTAATCTAGATGCCAAGTATGTTAAAAATGCGGCATTAAGTCAAGTGCTCGTCGTGTGCTATCTGGAAAAATAACAAAGACGTTATCTTTGAGATAATTTCGTAAGAGTGATGTAGCACTGCATGAGGATATAGGGAAAAAGCAGCACACATGGAAGGCCCACACACGAAACTAATAGACATCCTTATACGATAGTGTGATATTGTTTGTCAAACTGAATACATTATTTTCTGTGAACACCTGACTACCCCTCGCCTTTAGCTCGGACGATAAGCATGTTTTAGTTGCATGAAAATGTTGATGTGTGCAAACACTATAATCAAAGGGCGTTGCATATACTTTACATATACCGAGAAGCTGTTGACGCACTCTGACATATGTCAAGTTGACATCGCATACATTTTGATTGTTTCTTCGTCATGTACGTAACTGTTTGAAACGTTGGGCGGTTGGTACTGCATGGCAAACACGCTCAGTACCCCATACCAGGTTTAAGGCACTAAAACATAAACTCTGATAAAAAAAATTCAGGTGTTTTTTAGTTCTTTTAGGAACACCTCCACCGATCAAGGAACTGTCGCCGAGTGAGGATTATCCATTTTGAGGTAAAACGTGCTGCAGGTTTGATATTAGACAGAATAGTGATTTGCGTGATCTACTTAGTTTTAGAATTGTACAAACCCTTAAACCTGCCAAGAAAGAAAAACAGAAGGCAGTGTTTTGTTATTACATTTGTCATTTTTATCAGTAGCGATAGACCAAAAGCCACCGTCCAATTTAGCTATTTTTCAGTTTAAAAATAAGTTGATTTTTGCTTTCAGTAAAAGTATTCGAAAACCACGCTTTTAGACGAGAACTTACTTACTACTTAGTTCAAATCAAAAGGACACTTTTCAGTTAAGTGTATTTTAAACGGTTACTTACGTGCAGCCGTGGAGCAAGAGAAGAAAGATGAAACATCAATTTGGTTATTTTCCAGTTTAAAAAAAAGTTGGTTTTTGCTTTGAGTAAAATAATTCGAAAACTACATTTTTAGCCGAGATCTTACTTACTACTTAGTTCAAATGAAAAGGGCACTTTTCAGTTCGGTGTATTTTAAACGGTTACTTACGTGCAGCCGTGCAGCCGTGCAGCGAGAGAAGAAAAATGTACAAAAATTGATTGGATAAGTTATCAGTTGTGTGCATTTGTTATACGCCGTATACAGGAGAGACTTGGTCTATTCTCACGTTCAGTTTGACTAGAACGCTGACATGAATCATGATATAACCCACGACTTGGTCAGTAAAGATCCATATTTTAAAATCGAATAAGTAATTCTGTTCCAATAGTAAATTCCGCAAAAGAAGTGAGGTTTTGAGTCTTGAGCGCATGATTAATATTTTTGATTAAGATCAATAATCTTGATATTACAATAAAACATGAGACAGCTCACAGTCAACTGATGAATGGTTGTTGGAGTATTTCTGGCATAATGAAATGTAGATGTGTTTGTGCAGCTGGCGTCGATATCATACCTGAAACCATTAGTAGGATGTGTGCGATTGCAGCGGCTGATAAAATGTGCATGAAATGCATTTAACTTGGCAAATTGTTTGGAATTATTAAAAGGATGTATAAAACTGATAGTAAATGAGCGGAACCGAAGTATGTGAAAGACAGTTCTTTATACATAAAACAGTCATGCCATAACAATTAAAAAATTGTTACTGATCCAAGAATTGTACCATTCGAACGGGGAACAAGAATTAAATGTTTATATCTCCTAAACTCGCCGAGTACACATGCACTAAATTAATCGGTTTCTTTGTTTAACCTTTGAAGGCTTTTAATAGCGTTTCAGTACTGTACAGCCGCACTGATAGCTGATTGGCTGAGACTCTTACGGTACAAAAGAACCATCATAATAACCGAATAATAATAACTTTCTTTGGTTGGTCAGTTTGGGGAGATTATTTTAGTTTTTACCCTTGTTTTGTCGTAAGGTGAAAGACCTTCGAGCAAAATACCGATTTCCTCCTAGAACGATCTCTCGCTTAGATATTACTAATCATGTTTATTCACGCTTTGTCGTGTCACACTGAAAAAATTATAAACACGGTTGTCGAACTGACATTGATAACTATGCGATATAAGCAATTATTTTCGGTATAAACAAATACAGAATCATAACGTAACATATGACATCATAATGCTGTTAGTTGCAAATTACTGATTTTCTTGCAGAATTTATGAAGAACAGAATGATAACTGTTTTCTACTATAAACAGAATTAATTTTTGTTATATTACTTGTCATTTCGTGGGCTTTCATATTCATAGTGTCCAAGTGCAAAAACAACCAACAAAATACGAAACTTCTCTTTGAACATGTTAAAGTTATAAATTATAAAATAATACTGAAGTGTGTGTAACTGTGCTCACATGGTGGGTGGCTCCTCCTAAAATGTTCTACAATTGGTATTTAATGGAGCCGAAATCAATTGTAGAATTGCACACATTTTAGGTATCCTACTTATGATCAGTTACTGATTTGTGTTTTATCTCAGGAACATGTA
>JANSTR010151920.1:0-10785 GCA_025434805.1 Antipathozoanthus remengesaui | reverse complement strand
TGGAAACAAAATCAGAGTGTCAAAAACTAGTAAAATATTTCCCGTTTTTCTCAGACTTGGGGCAATTTACTGAACGTGACACATTTTTATCACATAATTTATATTGTTTGTTCCCTTTAGAATCAGTTACAAAGTGTAAGTGAAGATCAACCAAAAACATCAAACGTTTGATTTGGAATGGTCAAATGCAATTAATCGGACCACAATCCCTCGAATCAGTTTCTGTTAATAGAGGCGCTTGCTGTGTGCGTTTTTGTATCAATGGAGGCTGTGGGCAAGTTTCAAAGATCGGAATTGTGTGTGGTTTAATTTCGTGTCGACTGTTTATAGAGATGTGTTGTAATTTTTGAAAGATATGATTAACAAAAGGTTGTTGTGAGAATAAAGAAATTTCATACAGCTATAACTAGTTTTTATTTTCATTGTGTTGTACAGTCTTCAGTCTAAAAATCAGACTTGACCTATCTTTGCAGTCTCTTGGTTTGTTTAGGTTTAAGATTACTGTGTTATACTGAATTCCAAGTCTATGTTAGGGCGACACCATTTTCTAATCTCTGCAAGTCGTTCGAATGGTACAAGACTTTTCCAGAATCATTAACTCCTCTTCTGGGTTAAGGTCAATGATTCGACTTACTGAAATCACAACATTTCAGAAAATAGTATTTCGAAGCAAAGCCGGACAGCCAGGTATCACGATAGCATAGTGATAGCGATAGCATAGTGGCTTACAGCCACAATAAACAATGTTTCTGGAAGCTATCCTGCATAAAATACTTACCCCAAATACCAATGCGATTACTCATACGAAACTTAAATAACTGATTGGTTTCAAAATTATTCGAAAATATGGACAACAGACAGACAAACGGATGGACTGATGGACCAGTCGTTTACCCTGACAAGGTCATTAATCGCCACTAAATTGGGGGAAAAACTGGGTGGAGGCACGGGCCCCCGGCCCTCCCCTTGCTACGGCCCTGTAATACGATGTTCGAATACACTTAAACGAACTCTTTTCGTACAGGCACTCCAGACATACGGATATATATCACGTGTCAGGAGTTATCCAATCAGCGGGTGTATTTTCACCTGCTCTAAAGACACCATCCCACAAAGCTTCACGAGATTAGTGCCGTGTGTTAGTTGCTCGTTTTTTCAAAGAAACGAACTCGAAAAATAAAATATAAAACAGCAAGTTCTGGTTATTTAAGTTCAATAACGAAGTTGCTTCCAAGCCCTTTTATATCGGCTTGTGTGGCGTAGCTCCCGACAAGCCGCAACAAAATCGGAGTTTGTCGGGCAAAACGTAAACATGTTTGATTTTCAGACGTTCTGACGGATCGAGTCGGCTAGTGCCTGTGATGGTCCAACAACAAACATGTGCTGCAACTAATGCAAAAAGGTTATTACGTCACGTGAATTTATAGCAAAATCCAACATTGGCGGAAAAGGACGAACAGTCGGCGACAAATATCGGCTGTGCAGCCAGACAAATTTGAGTGACAAGAAAACATATAGTGTCTGGCGGTCTTAAACTTGTCCATAGTAATATAGGTACTGCAGACGGCAGCGAGAAGATGTGAATTGTATTTCTAAGTACTCTATTTCTATTAGGAGCAGGCGCAGCGCAGTTGGTTGGTGCGCTGCCTACTGAGCTAGAGGTCAGACCAATTCGATTCTCCGTGATCTCGACGTCTATACATGTTTCGAATTCCCTCCGTCTTTGATCTGTGTAGCTGGAGCTTTAAATTCCGCTAAAATGGAGCATTGGCAGAGGGAAGGGGGTAAAGGGCGCACCTTCGAGGTCTTTATACATTATCCCTTGGCTCAGTAGAGTTGGGCAACTACTCTCCACATTATAGACGGCGAAAACAGACGCCGTTTCTCCAGCCGCGGCCGACCCAGCCCCCCGGAGAAAATGAGCGTGATAATTTGAGCCGAATAATTCTGTCATGGCGACCGTTATTTAATTTATGGTAATTTCAATGAAAACACATTTGATCGCATAATTTAAAAAAATGTGTATCAGGAAATATACCATTGAAACAAAAACTAAAAAAGCATGTTTACCTGTACAACAACATAACAAAAGTTTTGTAAAACACATACGAAACACGTTTTATTCGAATTCAGAAACGTGCGGATCAAATCAACTGATACAATCTGAGTCGCTCATGTTGTGTGACTTGTACTGTAGTGATGTACATTGAACAGCAAGAGCTACTGCACAATAGCATTTCAAACAGTTGATGTACCTACCACTGAGTGATACAACTAGTTTGCTACTCCACTGATTAAACTACATAGCTTCTGGCGATGCATAGAAAGTCTGAAGTCGAACTCACCTTTAGTTGCTCGCCACAAATGAACGCTGCTTGAATGCCAAATTTAGTGAAACAAACGGTGGAACAACAAAAGCCTGGTTTTCACAAGCGACGTAAACGCAAGCGGAAGAGTCTTGTGTCAGGGTCAAAACAGGTTGCTGTAAGCATAAGCTTGACGAAAGGAACGGAAGATTTCCTTTTTTCCGTCTCCGTTTCTTTTTCCATCGCTTTCGTTTCTCGTGAAGACCAAACCCAGTGCAGACACAAGGAATGTTTTGACAGCTAAACAGTAAAATATAACTGTAAAATTACAGTAAAAAATACCGCAGGACAGGTAATTAATTTTCCTTTTCAGGAGTGGGAAACGTCGCCGACTGTTTTTCTATATAACGAAGAAGGAAGCGTGTTGGGGTTAGAAATATTATACTGAAGAAGGAAACCCAAGGAGTATTTCTTAACCACGTGAACAGTTACGATTATCGGATCGTGGGGCCTCGGGAAGGCGTAGTGGTAATATCACTCGCCTCTCACCAATGCGACCCGGGTTCGAGTTCCGGCCTGGGAAGTAAGTGAGCTGGGTTTACGGTCCCTCTCCGATGTCGGGGGTTTTCTCCGGGTACTCCGGTTTCCTCCCTCAACAAAATCGTTAATTACGCCACATCTGAGCAGTTTATACAGGCCTACATTTAAACCAGCCGCAGCTGAACTGGACATGCCCGTCTAAACACGGAAATTTTAATGTTCAACTAGGTCGAACAATAAACTCAAATTTCCTGAGGTAAGGTCTCCCTCTTCGGATTAATTTTTGCATTATCTGAATGCATTTAACTGATGTTTTGTTTTCTCAGCTTGAAGCTGTTTCTTTGCTTTACCATGCTTCTAGCCTTGATATGTTTCTTGCCATGGTACTTTTCTTTTTGCTAGCAATTTCTCTGCAGCAAAGCTTTCCCTCTACCACGCAAATCCAATGCACTCACATTTTGTGGATCGTTGTCCCCACCGAGTAATTCGTTTCTTGCTCTGGGGCATGCAGTGATGAGTTTCAGACTGGTCTTTTTGTTGCCAAGCAACACTAAGACTTGTTCGGTTGTGAGCGGCTTTTTCACGGGGACCGTCATCCAATTAGTATGGAATTCATCTTCTGGCAAATCATTACTTTTGCAAGCAGATCAACCTCTCAAATGTCTGACATCGGATACGATAAATCTCACAGACACAAAAAACAATAGCAGCATATAATTTAGAAATGTTACACACGATGAAAAACTATCACAACATCGATGTCCGCTATTCCGATTGCATCGTTCTCAGTTTTTCACTGTTTATTTGTATAACCGCTACATGCAGTGATGAGGATAGAAACTACTATACTTACATATGAATTTTTTATCTTTCAAGTACAATAGAAACCCTCGACAACTAAATAGAAAACAAGAAAGTTGCTGAAAGTAAAAATTGGTTGCTCGAAGAAAAAAAATGTTGCTAGTAGGCCAAAAAGTTGCTCAAAAAATACAAAGTGGCTCAAAAGTTGCCGAGTACCCTGTGGAGAGGCATAAACTGGATCAGCAAAACATTTTTATGGAATGTTTTATTTATAAAATCTAAATTGGTTTACAAGAGTCTTTGGCGAAGTGTCAAAATGACGTCAATTATAAACTGTCCATTCGCCAGTTTCAGAATTTTGAAGATATTTTGTCTTAACCCTACCTAGACTGGGGATGGGGGGCAGAAAGTGCCCGCGCCGATTTTAAACATTCGTAACTTTTTTGATATTCGTGTAATCGTAACCAAATCTCGTGACTTTTCCTAAAATTTATATTTAGAAAGCGGGAAAAACTTGTTGTCATTCCCAGTCCCCAAAGCATGCTTTTCTGTGCGCAATCAAAGTTCACGAGAACGAACACATATAACTGCCATGTCGGTTGTTAAATTTCAGCGAGAGTCCATAATACTGATAACAGGTTTTTCCCGTGATGTCATGGAGCCAGATCAGCTGGAGATAGGGTTAAAAAGTTAGATAGAGACTATACAAACAGAAATAAGTGTTTATTTTTTTCATGAACGTTTGCCACAACTGTTAGCAAAAATAGGTTTTGGTTCATTGTACATGCTTCCTCGAGAATCATAGGAATATTCACCAACTCTTAACATGATGCAGCCGGTTCTCACAATAAAGTATTGTATAATTAGTCCCTCTTATAAACTAATAGGAGCAAGTAATGTAATGAACAGAAGGTTCTTCATAGACAATTATGACGTCACTACACGTCATGCAACTACTGCATTCGCGTCTGGAGTATACTAAAGTGTTTTTATACCAATTCATACTAAACAGAGCGGAAATTATTGTATTTCTGGGCGAAGCGTTGAAAGGGCTGAAATACCTAAAAACTGCCCAGGCTCGATAGGGTTTAGAGTTACTGATCATGATTCATATCCTTTATTTACTTTGCAGGTTGTGCTTGGAGCAACGTCGGGCCTATTACCGGCACAGTATTTCATGTACATGTATCTCGCCTAAATGGAAAGGATATTGCTATTTGTGGATCTAAAACAATTCCCTGTAAGACACTGGGTTATTCTTTGCAGCAAAATAAAAGAAAAAGTCTTCACATTCATATCGATGGAAGAGGTACAGAATGGAAACCCTATTTCTGGCCACCGGCTCTCAACGGTGTGTACAAAACACTTACTTTGGAGGCCTTTCATGCTTTTGCTCATGTTACAGGCAGCGATACTCCACCCACGAATTTCATCAAGATCATTGCATCAAAAAAGGAAACTATTACCAACATTTCATTAGCTGGACTGGTATTTCACAACATAAAACTTAAGTTATCTTTCCATTCAGAAGTGATTATATCCCACTGCCATTTTGTTGACTGCGAGTTGGCAATAACGTTTATTTACAATACTTCTGGGAAAACGTTCTTTTCCTTAACGCATGCCACATTCAGAAACAACACCAAGTGCTTAGTTATAAGACCGTCAAAACAGAAGGACAATGCGTCTCATTCGCTTCTTGTCAGGATTCAAAATACTAGTTATTCTCTAAATGGTAAACATCCAGGGAATAAGAAAGGAAAAAGTGCCATTTTAGTCCACAGATCAAGCTTACCAGAAGATGAAATTATAATACATCTCCAAAACATACAATTTACCAGGAATTTTGGGACCCTCTTGCAGTTCGTTCGCGGTTATGGAAACGTGAACTTGGGAACAAACTATAGCTACCCACATAAAGTCTATAAATTTAATACATGGCTCTACATTTCCAATTGCAAGTTTACACACAACGTTTCGCCGCTAGGAGTGTTGAACTTGACGCCAAGAAATGTTTTCCGTGGTTTTCTAAATATTACTAGTACCTCTTTCCTGTCAAACTTGATGGGTTTGAAAGTTAATAATGACTTTGAAATCTTTTTTAACAACGTTACTATGAACTTCACTTCAAACACGGCAGTGCTACTATACGATTTACCCAAACTTAGAGGTCTCAAACACTCTACAAATGTTCCTAATGTCATCCAAACACGCATAGTCGTGAAACAATGCCAATTTTGTCATAACTCTATCAGCTTGCTTGTTGACAATAACTCTCAGAATAAGAATATTTCAATCTTAATTCAAGATACCCTATTCTACGAAAACCATCCGGTGAAAAGCTGGGCCAGCGTGATTAAGATAAACATACTCAATAAGGAAAAATCTTCTATAATTTCTCGTCAGGCCAGTTTCTTTTCTCAAGCCCTCATACACTTGGAACGAGTGGCAATTCGACAGACAAGAGGAACAGCTGTCCAATTCAATATTAAAAAATGTAGAACAGTGAAGATAAAGATATCCCAATCAGAGTTTACAAGCAACACCAATTACAAGAGTTTAAACTATAAGGGTCCTGTTATATATATTCGAACCTCGACGGACAAAATTCTTAGCCCAGGCTGCATTAATAGTAGTGTCCATTCGCGGGACGGAGTGGACAATCATACAAACGTCAGTAGATTATCAAATATGAAAGTACGATCAAGATCTTCCCAAAGAAAGACTCGCTATGCATCTTGGGCATATTATGGCCATATACTCTTTGAACAAACCCGGTTTCAAAACAACGTTGGTTTTGGTGGGACAGTAATGTTAAGAAATGGAAAATCCATTTTCATGAACTGCCACTTCGAAGATAACTTAGAAGTAGGTTACGGAGCTTCCATCAATATAGTTGAAGGTAGTGGAAGCTTAGGGGTGTACAACTCCTCATTTTTGCAAAAAAAAGAAAAATCGACAACATTTCGAGGTCTAAAGCAACCGAGGGATTGTTTTATTTTCTTTCAAAGTGGAGCCGACCTTAACATACACAACACGTCGTTTATTACAGACACCAGCCATGAACTTCGACCAATCTTTGACATCGATAGACGTGGATTTGTAACTGTCGATGATTTTTCGTCGTTTAAATGTCCAGTGGGCCAAGAATTGAAAATTCAGAACGTACACACAATAGCAAACACACGTTACAGGAACACTGTGTGCAACAAGGACTTGAATACAACAACCATGTATTGCCAGAAATGTGCCAGAAACTGGTATAGCTTACAAAGAGGACGTTCAAGAGGGATTAGTATCGACAATACATCCGCCTGTTTACCTTGTCCATATGGAGCGAATTGCTTAAATGGGATAGTAGCGAGATCAAATTTTTGGGGCTATATTGCTTCAGACACTCCTTTAGTATTAAAGTTTGAGCCATGCCCTCACAATTACTGTCACGGGAATCGCCTTGGGTACAACAGATGTTATGGCAACAGAGCTGGTTTGTTGTGTGGACAATGCAAACATAATCACACGGAAGACCTATTTTCAACCAAGTGTAGACCAAAACAAAGTTGCCATGACCACTGGTTCTGGCCTCTCACTATTCTTATCATATTTGGTATGGCTTTGTACCTAGTTTTTAAACCACCGGTTATATATTTCTTATGCAAAGAAATTTTTTGGTTCATGAACACCGAACAACAGCATTTTTACCTTAAAACAAAATCAAACTCCGGTTTCCTAAAGGTTGTTTTCTATTTTTACCAGATTGCCGAGTTGCTGCTTATGAAGTCTTACCAAGAACTACTTAAAAGAATGGTCTTCATTTCATCGATCGTGGCTATTATTGACTTTCAGTTGTTCTTAATAGCCGGTAAGTTTAGTTGCCCTTTTCCTGGGCTAACGGTTGTCACCAAAGAGTTATTTGTATCATTGAAAGTCATAGGTACCATTTTATGTCTACTGCCTGTCTTCATGTTCAACTCCTGGGTAAACAAGTTGCGAGGGAAGTCCAAACCAAGCCCAAATCATTACGCCGCTGCTGCTATTGAGATTTTGTTACTAGGTTACGACAGATTGGCAGATGTCTCCCTTAAACTGCTGCGCTGTATACATTTAGGTGGCAGTTGGAGATTATTCTACAATGGAAATATTGAATGCTGGCAGTGGTGGCAGAATGTTTGCATTCTATATGTGGCTGTTTTCATTGTCCCATTCATTATTACCCTCTACTGGGGCTCGATAAAGATTCACAGGAACGAACTATCTAACAAAGAGTTTATTGGAGCTTGTTGTATGCCGCTACCTTTCATCATTTACTGGTCAGTAAGACATTACAGGCGAATTACTGCGCCGACATACGAAACCAATGAAAATGCCGAAATCAAGAAAATACTTCACGAGCCTTTCAAGCCGCCAACTGATGAAAGCTCTGGGACATTGCACTGGGAAAGTGTTTTGATTGGTCGACGGTTTCTACTAGTGTGTTTGCATTCATTTATAATTGATCCAATGATTCGTTTGATTTGTTTGGACTGCGCATGCGTGATAATATTAGTACATCATTTGGTGAGACGCCCGTACAAGGATGTCAAAGTCAACATTTGCGAAACCGTTTCCCTAATAGCATTGGTGATAATAGCTACTTTCAGTGTGGCTGAAGCCACCATGGTTTCAGTAGGAACAAATTCCGTAGGTCCCACTAAAGAACACGTGGACACTCTTCAGTGGCTAGAACTTGTCATACTTAGCACACCTCCTGTTGCGTTTCTTGTTCTAGCTGTATTTGCGGTCACATCTCAAACAGTTCGACTTTTCATTACAGCTGCCAGAATGCGTCATACTCTCGCGGGAAACGTTCATAGCTGTTTCACTAACTTAGTGTTACTAGCGCAGGGATACAGAGCACGTGTGCTTCGCGTTTTGTTTAGCAGAAATCCGAATCAACGAATACAATATTACTCAGAATCTACAGTTAAATAGTAGAGACCTTCGGCAAAGATGACGGAAACTTCAACGAGAACAGCCATTAGATTTTTAAGTTCCTGGTTCGTTTTTCCTTGTTAAATTTATCTAATTCATATTTATGTGTCTTTTATATTTTTGTGAAGGTATGGAATAAATTAGAAGCCTTAAGTTTGGAAGCCAAAAAAAATCGGGTTAGTTTATATTCGGGTGTTCATGTTTTCCGCAAAATCCCGAAACTATAGTTAGGGTTCAACCTCTGTTTTTAAGACGACGGTTAAGATGTGTCCAGCTGGTTACATTCCAACTTGCGACTATTGTATTCTGTAATCAAATCCATTATTTCGTGCCGTTTTCGTCGAGGATCCTGTCGTCTTTGCTTAAGGTCCTCAACCCTTAAACGAATAAGCTCAGAACGATAACATTAAATGTTTAAGGGGGTTAAGTGGACACCTCCCGTAATTTTTGTAATATTTGTCCGTTTGGATTGAAATTTAACATGGAAGATATTTGTTGTTGTTAATTAGTTTACATGGAAACTATAAGCAGATATGTTGACGTCAAGTCCGCGGCATCTGGCCGCCATCTTTGGTCTGTGAAATTTGAACTTATTGCCAATTTCCAGATTATTACATTTTAAAAAATACATGCAGAAACAAATTGCATTAGTTTATGTTTTTTTAAAAAATATACCATCAAAAGAGAAAAATTGAGTTCAGAAACGTTTTTTCTGCAAATGTCTAGATTATCACCGTTGCATAAGCGAATAGTTAGAATAATAAATACTGGTTCATTTATCTGCGGTTTCTTGAATTCCCCCATGCAGTGAAAGAATGGAATGTGTGATGTTGTGTTTGCATATCAGTACAGAAAGCAAAGAGACTAGTAGAAGTTAAGGCCCTGTTACACTGCGCAACTTTTTCAGCAACTTGTCCAGCAATGCCGTTGCGAGACGAGTTGCGGGGGAGAATTGCACAGTGTAACATGGGTTCTCTCGCAATTTTTTTGTTGCACGAAGTAGAACTCAGCTCTACTTTTTGCAACGGATTGCACAAAACAGTGTATCACCCCTCCAGCAACTTTGCTCGCAATTTTACGGCAGTTTGACAAGGGCGCATGCGCACAGTTCTCGTCCGAGGAGCTGGGTACGAGAACAAATAAAGTGACTTTTCGAGTGTCAGTGATTTTAATGACGAAACAGAAATTGAAAATAGTTCACAAAATGAAAATGATATAAAAAAGCGGTCGAGAAAGAGAAAGAAGTTACTGGTAACGGATAATTGAGTGACAAAGAAAAGAAATTGTTTATCGAGGCATTACAAAATTATCAAGTTCTCTCCAGTCCCAAGGCCTAACCCGACTGCAAGTTGCTGAGATCGATTTGTAGTGTAACACCCAACCTCGGCAACTTGCAACGCTACATTTTCCAATATTGCGAGAAATGTTGCTGAGAAATTGCACAGTTTAACAGGGCCTTTATAGTCATTGTGGTCCTTTTAGTATTTCTCAAACTTGACTTTTTACTCTTTTTGCTACTATTGTAAAGTAGAGTCTTCTATGATAATTGATATGTAATGTGTGTGTATATGAGGTATTAAATGGGCCATGCTCGCCTGCTATCTAGACTCGTACTGCATTTCAGTTGTATTGTTGCGGGAGGAAGAATTCAAGAAGAGTGATTTCTTTGCTCACATGCAAATCCAATTTTTAAAGACCTATACTTTGAAACTCGAAGATATACGAATATTACAAATTTTCCATTTTCTGTTCACAGTTAGAAACAACAGCAGTCTCATAAGTTTCAAAGATATGCTTATAATAAATAATCAAATTCATAGCTATAACACCAGGTTCAGCGAATCATTTCACTTGCCCCGCACAAGAACGTTAACGAAGCTTCGACAATTTTCAATTTTAAAAATATCAAACTCCAATGATAATCAACTCATTGAACAGCGATAATAAGAGTGGTAATTACTCTATATTTACCAAAAAACTTAAGTTGCATCTAATTTTATGAAAAAATTTATGTTTTATTGTCATCTTGTCACAAATATGTTTTCACAGCATATTAACATGAATATGGTCATAATTCCGCCTGGTAAAAATGTTAAATAAGTATAGGTAAAATTTTTATAATATATAAAACTAAACTAAACGTTTTCGATCAATGATCATCTTCAGA
>JANSTR010151909.1:0-10785 GCA_025434805.1 Antipathozoanthus remengesaui | reverse complement strand
CAAATTTCAACGAATTCAAGACTATAATCTGCAATCAGTACAACTTTTCTGACAATTATTAATTACTACTTTTATAAATAATTTTTATTTTTATTATTTGTAATTTATTTGTTTACCTCGAAAATATTACTCTGTAAATTCGAGGCTAAATGAAGTGTATGTATGTATGTATGTATGTATGTATTTATGTATGTATGTATAGTATAGAAATAGAAAATGAGCCCGCGCGCCACGCGAACGACATGGCGGGAAAGGCAAGGAGGTGGAACTGAGTTTGATGGACAGGTTTATTTTTATCATGTACACACTGCGCATGAACGACATTTTCACAAAGTTTGTTTCACGGAAGGCTATTCAATGGTCCTGTGAAAACTGTGTTAAATTCGATGCGAAAGCTTATAAAACACGATAAAGAAACTTCAAATAGGTCCGTGATTTTCCTGGCGGAGAAGGCAAAAGTGCGTACAGTTATTCCTCAGCAAAGATCACATGCAACAGTCAACAACACGGGCTGGTGGTCGCCACAAGTTCCAGTTTCACCACTACTCTAGCACAGTTAACCCTAGAAGGCATAGGGGGAGGGGTCAAATTGACTTCCCCTCGGTTTTTTTAGATATTTTGCAGAGTTTTCGTTACTTATCCATGCGACTTCGAATAGCTGTTTGTTATTACTTGAAACATATTTTGACGTTTATTTGAACTTCCTATCCCCCTTGGTTCTTGAGAAAATTATGTTCAAAGTTAATGCAAATTTCAAAAATTTACAAAAAAAAGTACTATTTTGCTCACAAACACTCGCTTTTTGCAAGGACTGTTCCACTATGGAACTCCCGACTCACGTTGTGAACTCATCATCAATTGCTGAATTTCAAAATGGTGCAAGTAGCACGCTCACCTGGCAATGAACTGCCCCACACCCTGTAGTTGTTTTGACAGGATAAGTTTCACGCGGTTATATCATATAATATAATTATAGTTGTCTTTAATTGTTTAATTATTAATTGTTTAATTGTCATTTAAATATTATTATTACTATATTAGTAGTTGTAGTCTTACGTTTTACATTGCTACCATCTCCGCACACGAGCCCTGATAATTGCCGGATTAGCTTCGCTAGTGGCAATTATTTAAATTAAAGTTACAGTTAAAGTAAAGTGCATAGTCATTGTTTGTTCAAAGTCCACCTCCAAGCGCTGCATGCTGCAGAGTCAACCGAACTACTGGCCATGTTGAATGTAACTTGACAATTATTGAAAAAAATGATTGCATCTTTTGTTCTATTATACTGTTCATCTGTTGAAGTACATTGGAGTGAATTTTGCTAACATATAGGTTTGGATTTGACTGTGACTGGTTTTAGCCACGATAACAGCGTTCGAGTATGCACGCTGTTTGGTTTCATCCGCCTCGTCGTGTCATGGTTTCCTTGAGATCCAAAATATTGAGAAGAATCTTTGACAGGACTTGAGGACTGCTGACGCTAAGATTCCCTGCTTCCAAAAGCGTTTCTTCTTTGTTTGCAGCGAAGGCTATGGCCTTGTTCGATCTCTTTCCTTTCTAGATTGTCGCAGCTTCTGAATCTGAGCTTTGCTCTCAATGAGCCTTCGGTAAACTCCCTGGATTTTATTTATATTGCAAATTTTTAGTCACTGTTTTTCAAATGCCTGCCAATTCCAGCCTGTACAACCCTGAGTTTGTCAGGCTCTTACTTCGTTTTGTCTTTTTTTACGAAACTTCGCGTAAAAATCCTCGCGTACTGACTACTGTGTTCAGCTCTTCAGGTTTGTAAATTTCTATGTTGTCTTCATGTCCTGACTGATTTGCCCAAGATTTCGTATTGCTGTGTTCTTTGTGGGTGCTTTGCTTTTCAAACTTTGAATTAGTTTTTCTTTGCACTCGACAAATTTGGCCGCCATTTTGTTTGTGTGCAACCAATGCAATTTACATGTTATTTGCACTGTTTTTTGTAATTTGCACAATTTGGAATAAACAGAGGAGCTCTTAGCCAATAAGTATGCAGTAGTTTTTCTATACATATTACTAAACTATGAACTAGTAGAAACTCAATAAAACTGAATGTGCTCTCGATTAATTTTAGCAATTTCTTGCCCATATTAAAAAACACTTGATAAATGTTCTCATTCATGATTTGAACGACCACTCCCTTTCACATGTCATTTCGCTTATTTCAAGCCCTATAAGCTACTTTGACTTCTCTCCCGACATCAGTGTTCTGTTCTCTCTTAAGGAGCTGAAAATCATGTATCGATAGTTCGGCCACTTCTTCATCGTCAGGGAAGCGTGAACAGACGATACGTGGTGTCATTCAGCTTGTACACAATGACACCTATCCACCACTGTTCGTTTGGTGTTCCTTCATCAAACAGGACTCACGCTCTCATGCCTACGGTGTGGGGGCTTATCCGAGGCCACTTGTTGGGAATTTTTCCATCTACTCCATTTCTCTGCAAGATCTGTGGCTTGTCTTGCTGTTCTTCTCTTCCGTCTCCATCTACCTCTCCACCTTCATCTGCGTCTTTGTCTCCTTAATCTTGATCCTTATCTTCATCTTTATCCTCATCCTCATCGTCTTGGTCTCACTCGTTATCTTTACCTTCACTTTCATATTGATCATCGTCCATCTCTTCTTTATCTCCATTTCTTATTTCCTGCTGAAGTAACAGCTGTGCAACAGTAGCTATAGGGGTCGACTCCTTCGGCTTGGATGGTACCCGCTTGTGTCCACTGTCTTTCTTGTGCTTGTACATCTTATACATGTACGAAGGGAAAGACAACCCGCAGGTGGCGAAAGGTCACGCGTGCTTTCTTGACTTTTGCCCAATACGAAATGCTGAGTTTACTATGATCCACACGGGAATATGACGTTTCTTTTCGGTTTTCCAAGAAAGCTGTAAGAGGGACAACTACTGCACATTCCGAGGTCAGTTGGCTGATAATCTTAGATAACTTAAATAATTTTATTTATTAATTATATTTTTAAATCAAGATAATTACCAAATGTTGAGACGTTTTGAGTTTTTTTAGCAAATTATCAATTTCTTCCACATAATTTTCCGGAGAAACGTAACAGCCACCAACCCTCCCCCACCCCCAACGTACATATATGACGTTTCTTGTAGGCAGAATCGATATGTGACGCTTCCCTTATTAGCTAACAAAGCAAACTATCGAAGAAGGCGCGCGCGTACACTTCCACGAGCAGGCCAAATCTTGCCAGTACCCCGTGCTCTGTACTCTGGAACTGACCGGTCCGAGCGACCACACAGTTCAAGGATAGCGACCTAAGAATATACACTCGCTGGCGCCAACCCAGCTAAAATCAAGTGCATTAAAATAAGGAAAATTAAAACTAGAACAGCTCACTTCCAACTGGAAAACCATCACCGCTCTCTATGTTCCAGTACATAACACAACACAGCTCACTTCCAGCTGGAAAACCGTCACCTGTCTCTATGTTCCATGACATAATACCACACAACATACTTCGCAAAGGGGACCAATTTGCGAACACGGACAGCAAGTTATAAAATATACATTTATATTTTATCATATGTCAAAGGTTATATATTGGTACTTCCAAACCTAATTTAAGACAAGCAGAAATATAAATCTTCAAGAAAATAACTGCTTCAACACTGAACCATATCCCTATAGTTACAAAATATAATAATTTATAATCAGTTTTAGAGTTGTAACCATAATAAAGTACATTAAAAGTTTCAAATGTTGTCAAACTATTGAAGTAAAAAAATAATCAATTGGCATAACTGAGTATAGCAAAATAGCTCCGAGACATCACTTCCAATAATTGTGATTATACTTCGATTGTACCTCGATATCCATAAACTTCGATTCTTAACGCTGGATAACCGTGATAAGATTTTGGCCAAAATCTTACAAGTTTGGCAATCGTTGTTTTCTCAAACCTTTGTACCTCTATGGCGTTCCTGTCGGCATTGCCTGAAAAAATCTAAAAAAGAGGGTCATATTATTTAATTTGGAGCTTTTATAAAATTTATTCACAGCTTGAATTGTAGGGAGTATCTGGACAACTCAAGTATCATTATTTTTTCCTAAATTATCTTCAATATATGATATTTGGATAGAGATATGCTATAGCTATTGAGTATATATATATACTACGTCACCATTAATTTCACCGTTTTACCGGTATAATAATTAAAAAAATGAGAGAAATAGCTTTTTAATTTTTAAAAAAAGTGTGTTCACCTCTTTTTTCTGTTCATTTTTAGCTTGTGGATATGCGTTAACATAGCAACAAGTTAATGTGGGGACTTTGATATGCAAATGTATCACTCGCTACCTGTATATTGTTGATAGCACGGCCAAAGGAGTCTGGAGCTGATATTATTGTCATTCGCCATTTTGGATTTTAGAGTTCTCGTCTGGACAGATTCGCCGCAAAATTTAGCGTAATTTGAAGGTGGTTACATATTGATTTATCATATAAATGATTAAGATAAAACTACCAAGTTCAACCTCAGTGATACAGATGCGAGCTCGATGAGCTGCCGTTGAAATCACTATTTGAGGGTGACAAACAATGTCTCCCGCAGAAGCGGGCAAGTGAAGGCTTTGATCTTTAGTTTTCCACAGATCACCAGGTGAATGACTACGACAACAAAGAGGTTTATTGACTGGTATAATACAAGGAATTTACAAGCAAGAGCAATCACATTTATTATGCGTTTGAGATTCATTGCGATTAAGAAAATAAAGGTGGTTCGAGAGCATGCACCCCCGGAAAATTTCAAAATTTGCGTTTCTGAAATCACTGTAAACGCACTATAAGTTCAAAACATGGTATAAATTGTCCCTCCAGTACAAGACGGCTTGAAATTGTCACTGAGGAGGCAACGTTTTTAAACCAGGTGAACAAACCAACACCCAAAGTAAAAAATTAATTGATTGATTACAAGTTGGCTTTACACAGAGATACTTGCTATATGATATATATTTGAATCCCTCAAACAGACGAGCTTCTTTCATTGAAATGAAATTAGAAAACAGTTTGGTTTCGAAATCCAAAGTGTGCATTATTTATTCCGCTGATCATATTTTCTTAAGTGCTGTTTTTGCATATCGGCGCTAAAATGTCTTTTAGTGCAGCCAGAAAAAGAAGGGCGTGGATCCCCTGGCCTCTCCCCTAAGTCCACCACTGAGTCTGAATTGACTGAATTATCGGCGCTGGAAGCAAACTCACCACGGTTTTGCATACCTCCTATAGGGTTTAGATGAAACGATATTAAAACAAACACGTTTTTTCTATTAGCGACATTTTATTGTTTCGGGCAACTAATCCACTGTTTGGAAATTTCAGGAAATAAAAACAATTTAAGAAGAATTTGAATCCGTCAATTACTGGTTCTTATAAACAAAATGTGTATTAGTAAACCATAGGACCGTTACAATTATTTAATAACTTTATCAGTAGAATAGGGGTGTGTAGGGGAGGGGTCACTAAACTGCAAACAATAGTGCTCATAACTTGCCTACGTAAATTTCAAAAATAATATTCATTAGTTGCAGAACTTTAATTGCTATTTTCTTTAAATTCTTGTGACGGTCAAACATACAGTGCATAGTGTGTATATTGTGCATAGTTCCTTTTTTTTGTCAGGTTCTAGTCCAGCCGGGCGTTGCAAACCGAAATGCTCAGTACTGTGCACTTGCCAACTTAACGGAACATCTAACAAGCCTAGATATTTGAACTGAGCTCTCCAACATTTCAACAACTCTTACGTTTTCTTTTCTGTTATCCCTATAAAATTTCCACAATGTCCCATCGAGAGACGTTTGAAGCTTGTACTTTGTTACCCATTGTTCGGCAAAAAGGTTGGCATCTCCTTGGGTTGCTACCGCACAGAGCGTGTACACGTCTCCGAGATCAACTTGTAAGTAACTAGTTACTCTTTGATAGGAAGCAGGCGCCCAGGCGCCAGAACCACGAAGCCTGGCCTTAAAAGGTCTGGAATCAAACCACCGATATGTTGAGGCAGAGAAACTGCTATCGGGTCTGTTCGGTAGAAGAGCAAGACAACCTGAAAGACATAAGCATAATTTAAAGGTTTATGGACCAACCGTGAATGAGTGGTTACTCTCAAATTCTTTTAATAGCACGTCGGGTTGAATAGTATTCATTTTTTGCGAAAATTTGTATGCAACATGTAAATTCCCTAATAAACCGTTTAGCTGTCGCCTTAACAATAAAGTATATATGTTATATCTTTCGAATGGCAAGGTGAGTAAAGACGATATATTGCTCATCAGTTTCGTTTAATTTGAAAGACATTTTTGGTGCTCATTCGGTACGCAAAGTTTCTCCAACAACTTTAAAGTTGGCTGGAACTTATGTTTCATGATGAAAACAACTTAATGACAACTTACACTGTAGTGATCTTGGAGACTGAAAAGTTGTTGACACTTTTTCTATGTTGCAGTGTTGAGCGATGAAAATAAATAGACCTCTTTGCAACCTGAGAACTGTTTCCCTCCGTATTTTAAAAAGAGTTGCTTTGTCCATCGGTTCGGGCACCAGCGTTTCCACCATAAATTTTGCATATAGCAGGTGAGGGAAACTTCCACATTTAAGAAATATAAAACCATACAACACTGAAAAGTACCTGTTTCTGGCTGTAATGGAACAATAGTGACCACAGCAAGAAATCCGCCGACATCTTTTGATTGATCGGACACAAACTTAACATGCATAGCATTGTTGGTGGAGTACTTGGGTTGCGGTCGAACTCCACCACAGTACCTCCCAACCAAACGGGAAACATCATGCGGACCGTCTCGAATCTCAACATAGTCGTAAAGACATGAAGATTCCCATTCCAAGTTAAAGAAAATGAATTCCACTTTAACACGGAATCCCGGCCGTTCGATAAGTCTCCAGGTGCAGTTGCGATTGTTCCCATAGTTCCGTGGGAAACTAGGACTGCTGATGACTCCTCTTGAAGCATTCACAAAAGAAGGAAATCCAGAGCACCCTAAAACGGTAAGTGCAATTATTGGCTCTTTTATGCGCCTGGTGGTTTTTGAACAAGGAAATATTCCTATAGAGAAATTATTCCGGCCTGTTTCAGAATGAAAGGGAATAATATGTTATATAACAATGTTATTCCCGTTTTAGGCTGAAAGGAAATATTACCCAACAGGGAGATTATTTCAGTCTGTTTTAGATTGCAAACGGCGGCGGGGATAGTTCAACTACAAACTATAAAGTTATTTTCCAAATTAAAAAGGTTCAAAATGTGGGGAGTGAGAAATGCTGGATATGAGTGGAAAAAGCTTATATTGATTATTGATTGCCCTGCTAATCACCACAAAATTACTGGCACGCGATTGGTTGATGTTCAACTACTCTTTCCTTGCTTCATCGAACAAAGGGGTGAAAATCTCTATCACGTGGGGAAAGAGGTCAATCGGGTTTTTTTGCCGATCTTCACTCTCTTTCTACGGCCGATTTTCCAACAAAACCCAAACTGAAGCGGCATGGTTTACTAACCAATCAGCAAGCAGCAGCGTATTCAAGCCTCATTTTCAATGCAGTTTCACAGTCAAGAGTGGTCGTGCAACCTATTTTACAGTCTGGGATCTAAAAGGAAAGGCTACGCAGCTACATGAACAAAACTGCGGACTACAAAACAACAAGAAAGAGCGGTCGTTAGTCGAAACTCATTGTGGTCCTTGGCGTAAATCTGAGCCGAATATCAGATGATTACCAAAAATTCATACTTAAGACTACACACAATCGCAATGAACAAAAATAGCCACTGATTACAATTTATTTGATCATAAAGCTATGCCCTTGCCAAACAGGTAAGTGAAAACGGTATTTAATGACACATGGTGAAGCTATTGTCAACCTCCTGCCACGTAATTGTCTTTAGTGTGTGACTTGTATCTTAATTTGTACTCAAAACTGCACCGAACTTAACTTGTGGGTTCTACATTTTTGGTTTTCTTATATGTGTCACTGGCCATTATCAGAATCTGATTTGACATTCTGTGTTTTTAATGTAACCAGTTTACGAGGTTAGGAACATTTTTATTTTTGTTTTCATACACTGATCTTTCATGCCGTATAGAGGCCGTGTAATCAGAATTTCTGGCCATGGGTAGCGACATTTTGACGTTAGTGTTCATTGAATTTATTACATATATTGGATTATCTCTGTTGAAATTTTTAAGCATCTTACTCCAATAACAATGTAACATTTGAAACATCAAAAGTGCATGGGTTAAGTCAATCCTTAAAATTATTTTATATTTGGTCCAGGTTTGTTGAAATAACATGAAATATCCGGATTCAGTTAAAGTTTATATATAGTTTCTATTTTAAGCATGCATGCACGCGTTTTTGATTTAATTTTTAAAGAGATATATAAATACATTATTTTTGGTGTTGTTCAAACTCTTAGCAATAATTCAATAGAATTCGTCTTTGTTTAAGTTACAAATATAACGGCTTAACGCCTTCATTCGGTCACGACGTCGGCGTAACATTTAGGTTTAAGTAACAGTTTTTGAGTTAAAAATAGAGACGGAAGTCCTGGCTTGAGTGGTCTAAAACAATAACAGTCTGACTTTTTCTATTCTCAGTAAGACACTTCAAGATTCTAAAAATCTTATAGCTCAGAAATGGTTAGTGATTCACAATAATTGTTTTTCTATTGCATTTTCCTTTGTGCCTTCCGGCTGTCGATGAAATACCTTTCGTTCAATCATATTGTATTTCTTACCAGGAACCTGATAAGTAGTTGGGCTGAGTCGTAGTGTAGTTGTATCTGCTGATATGAGAGCGTAAATTAAAAAAAACCCAAAAATTCCATAAATCATTTACATGTCTAGCTGACTACCTTAACTAGAAGCTTACTAAATTTATTGTACTATTAGGAGACATTCTTGACTTCCAGAAAAACCATGATATATGTATAATGGCTAGTAACTGAAACACGCTCAATCGCAAACATATATTTATGCCAAATGCAAAAGCAAAGGCAAAGACAAAGGCAAAGAGGTTCAAGTTGTTATGGTTTAAGTGAAAATTTTTAGTTTGGCGAGTAAAGGGAAAAAAGAAGAAATATTATTGGTTTTGGTTCTCATTTGGATAATTCAAGCTAGACCAAATGGGAGAGGCACGAGCGCTTGATGGAGTTAGCGAAACGTTCTAGTTATCGCGGTTAATTTTGTTTGAACTTCAAGCGGGAACTTACAAGTTACTAGTACTGACAAGTTTCGTTGCACATTAACGGTCCTTGCAGCCAAACGTATTACTTATTTCATTTGTTTTGTCAGTTTTGATTGTTCATTTGGATATTAGTTTGTTTTACCAAACACTTCGCCCACGAATGCATCTTTTTACAGGACGAAAGCACATACCACTGTTAATAATCTGTTTCTTTTAGCTCAAAGTTTGGACTTTTTGTAATCTCCAAACTCTCCAAGAGCAGAAACATATCCCTTATGGGCATTAATTTGGTTTGTATTCTAGCGAACACTTTGCTACCGAATGCGTGTTTTCAAAGGACAAAAAATATATGCCATGTCGATGTACAGGTAACAATTCTTGATCAGGCTTCGATGTATCACACCTGCAAACTTTTCCAGGTGAGAAGACAAACGGTTGAGGTTGTGTATTCTTTGGTCAGCAAAATTGCGCGGGAGAAGTGGGGGAAATCTCTCCACACTTTATAGACCGCTTATATACCCAGTGAGACTTGGTTTCCACAGCGTCAAGGTTAGGATTGCGTTTTCATAACTTCAAACGTCAAATTTTCAGAATCTCTTATTGCTCTCTTACAAAACAAGCCAACGTTGCTCGGCCAAGGGGACAAATATCTAGAGCCGAAACATCTGGACAGGTCTCGCTGTTTCACTTTTTTCTAGCAGTAATAAATAAATTTATAAACAATGTCAGATAAGGTTTTATACAGTTCAAAACTATGAAGTTATAAGATAATTGGTCAAAGAGTTTTTAATTGACATTATGACTGCGTTGTTGTGTTTTAAACAGTAAAAAGCTACCTAGCTCGATCTATTTCTAAATAGGAAACTTTTCCCTCGGTTTCTGATATATTGCTTTCCAAATAACTCTCTGTTTCTCATACACTGTTAAAAACCTGAAATATGAAATTATCTTTCCTCACCAGCTGAATTTGAAGTAACAGTACTAGTTACTGGTGGGACTTGCGATGTGGTCTTTCCTGCGAAAGAGAATGAATGCGGAAATGCTAATCAATTCAAATATTTTATTGCACTATTATTTTACAAGTATAATGGCGAAAGTAACATAAATTTGTAGAGAAATAATAGTTGGAATAGTTAATTTATACCGAGAAAATATTGTGCGTAGTAGATGAAGTAGCTGAAATTTTCGTGTCGGCCGCTACCACATTAAAATAAATTGGTTGAGGAAGAAAATTAGACGGATATAACTGATATATATAACGGATATGATTTTATTTATGGTTCCGTCCAGTATTTACAGTTTTTACATGAATACAAAATAGGTTAGTATTAGGGGTCAAGAAGACACATTCCTTTGTGTCAAGAAGGCCAACCATTTGCAATTTTTTTGTTCTTATTGTAAAGTGACTACTAACCCTTTGAATCCCAAATACGCCAATTCGCGTATTATTAGTACTCATGAGCAAAAAGATTATTTCTAAAATTTGAAAGAGTTAGCTAAGTCATGGCTCACCTTACAAGGTAGCTGGTACAGTGAGGTTAAACATA
>JANSTR010151898.1:0-10788 GCA_025434805.1 Antipathozoanthus remengesaui | reverse complement strand
GCAACAGGCTTATAAAGCCTACTGTACTTTACATAAAAAAGTGAAATGAAATTATGTTGCAATATAAAAACAAATCAAAATACAAACTTATATTTTGCGAAAAGGGAAAAACAACGGTTTCAAACGTTAAGAATTGTGATATGTTTACAGTTGTGTAGATAAACTGTTGTGCAGATAAACGGTTGTCCCCAAGGAACATTCACTTTGTGACCAACATCATAACTTGTAAATTCTGCGTAATGGTAATCTGACTTGATTTCGCCCCGTTCTCAATAAAGTTCTTTATAAAGCGATTAACAACAACATTAAACAACGAACTCATTAACAGTATATTGTAAATAATATCATCCCTATGTGAATTACATGAACAATAGCCTGTCAACCTATAAATACTCAGTTTTCTGTTTAGCTTAGAATAATTTTAACCTGATGATGACCCAAGTGGTTGAAAAATTTAGTTTTTATGAAAAGCATTTATAAATTTTTTTTACCAATTGTATATTTACATTTTAATATATCGGCACTTACGTCTCAACAAATTGTTACTATATTTCTGTATACGATAAGAATAGCACTAGCAGACTTAAACCACAATACCCGCCAAAAAAGCTTAAAACAGGTCGACAATATAATAAAGTGACTGTAGAATAGCTTATATTTTCACCCAAGTACCCCAATTCTGCAACGTTGTTTTGTGACTGTAGCTTTTGCGGAACATAAGGTAAGGGATTAACCGCAATGACAGTGCGGAAAGGGACATGATAAGAGATGTCAAGCCCATGTGTCAAAGGATTTTGGTGTGTACTGAAGTACCTGCCAGATGATGACTGAACTTTTACAAACACAACTAAACAAAAAGACGCACTATAAAAGGGCATGTACCTAACGTACACCTCACTCAGTTGTCAATCAACCGCCTTGCTGACAGGAGCTCTCTCAATCACTGGTCAAGTCGATTCAAGCGCGAATCTCAAAGTCAAACTCGTCATATTTATTATCTTCCAGCTGTAACTTGACACAGACCGTATTTTTCATTACTGTATCGACTACACATTGTTACTGAATATTCACTGCCCAAGATAAACTGTATTCTTTGTATATAATACGAGTACTCTTTTGTCTGTAACAAATTGCACTAATTCACAAGTGGCAAAAACATCGAGCAAAATTCCTAATCAGTAAAACGGGAGCATAGCCAGTTCGGTAACATAAACAACAGTTCAATTTTGGGCGAGAACGTCGTGAAAATAATTTCGGTCACAGCAACTCAATTGTCACACCGAACTGAATTCGTCCCTCAGCATTTGCTTTCCTTTTCTGTTGGCTATCGCTCCACTCCAGAATCTGTACCACTTTCTTCTTCCATTTATATGCGCAAATGATTTATTTGAATTTCAACGCATGAGCTGAAGGGGGCGGAGCTTCTTTCCCTTTTATAGTGTGTCTTCATGTTTAAGCAAACAAATAAATACATGATTGGGTGAGTTCACGGATGAATGAATATTAAATGAACTGACAGACGAACAAAAAAAACAAAAATAAATATTATAGTTCAGAACGACAAACATAAATAATATATAAAAATACCAATCTTACTGGTTGCTCTGGTTGTTTCTGTTCACTTGAGGGAGTTACTCTTGGAGACTAACAAGTGGACAAGAAGATAACTACATAACCATAGTAGAAGGTAACTACATAACTACAGCAGAAGATAACTACATAACTATAGCAGTTCTAAGGTAACTACATAACTACAGCAGAAGATAACTACAGAACTACAACAGAAGATAACTACACAACTATAGCAGTTCTAAGGTAACTACATATAACTACAGCAGAAGATAACTACATATATAACTATAGCAGAAGATTTGACTACATTGTTATACAGACAGACAATTAATTTTACAGACAAGAAATTTTATTCAGAATGGTATCCAAGACTACCAAAGTACACCTATTTGCCTACCCTAGCATCTCCATCATCTCTGTCGGTCTCCTCATCAGACCACTCCCAGCTACCATCCTCTGTTCTGTGTAATCTGCCACTGGAGCCAGGAACTCGCTTCACCTGCACAACAAAACAAATGAATTCGAACTTCACTATACTCACATTCATAATTTTGTTGAGCGAACATCAAGTACTTTGATGGGACATGGTTTAAAAATAAAATATTGATTGTCTGAAAGGTCAATGTAGACATTTGATTGACTGATATTCTTTCAAGCTTCTTTCACAAACACCAAACTTGTACTTTCAGAAGAAGAGTTGTTGCAAATAATAACTGATGCATTCTTTAAGCTAACGAGATGTTGAGCAACACTCCCCAGCTTCAAAGTTCTCTCTGCAACAACCTGACCAAACGTTCCTCTGTTAAACAGTCCTCTCTTCATCTTTCTACTAATGTTGACAGAATTTAGCTAAACTAGAAGTGGTCGAGTAAACCAGAGTGCAGTCACAGTGTTTGTTCCCTGTATCTGAAATGCTTTTTCTTGTAAATTGAAATACTGATAAATAAATTAATAAATAGATTAAAAACAAAATTCCATCTCCAAGTCTCTAAATTGCACACGCATAGCAAAAGCATTATTATTTATAAAGAACTGCAATGGAAAAAGTATTACTTTAAATCTGCTTTTCTCACCGACAAATACAGTACTGTATATTCATTCTAATAAGTTCAGATCAAACTAAACAGTATCATCCCTATAACAAATGTCACAGCTATTCTGCTTGTTTCTTAATTTGTTCCCACCTAAGTTTGAGACCAAGACTGACGATGTGATCCTTACAGATCAAAATGTGCTATGTATAGGATGGCTTAATGTTATCTCTTTATAGTTTTCATTTAGTACTTCTATTCTATGAATTATTGGAGTCTAAGATTATTGTATAAGTTTGGATTTTGTCAACCCGAATTATTACAACAACAGTTCCACGTACTCAACTGATTGGCTCTAAAGTTACTATGAGAAAATATAGCTGTTACCTAGGTCTGTCCGTCTGTCTGTCTGTCTAGCTGTTCATCTGTCTGCCTGTCTAATCCTTTGCAAATCTAACATCAGAATGGTGCAAATACACGTTCATCAGGTAAGTCTGATAAAAGTAATTTCACAACGCTGTACACCAGCAATTTGTAAATTAGGCTTTATGGAGAATTCGGTGCGTGAATGTCTCTGATCATACGCATATGTGAAACAGTATTTCAAACCTGTAAGGTAAAAATGATATCTGCTCTTCTGTACATAACTGACCTTTTGAGATCTTTCTCCAAGCGCTGGCAGGAGTGGAATGAGCTTTTCTACTAGAAATTCTTTCCCCTGCATTTCACACGAGATACAAGACGTACTGTTACATGTGTGCGAGGTTAGCAAAGTTGACCTGTATTTTATACGAGATACAAGAAGTACTGTTACATGTGTGCGAGGTTACCAAAGTTCACCTGTATTTTATACGAGATACAAGAAGTACCGTTACATGTGTACGAGCTTAGCAAAGTTCACCTACATTTCATACGAGACACAAGAAGTACTGTTACATGTGTGTGAGGTTAGCAAAGTTCCCCTGCATTTCAGACGGGATACAAGAAGTACCGTTACATGTGTGTGAGGTTAGCAAAGTTCACCTGCATTTCAGACGGGATACAAGAAGAACTGTTACATGTGTGCGAGGTTAGCAAAGTTCACCTGCATTTCAGACGAGACACAAGAAGTACTGTTACATGTGTGTGAGGTTAGCAAAGTTCGCCTGCATTTCATACGGGATACAAGAAGTAATGTTACATGTGTGTGAGCTTAGCAAAGTTCACCTGCATTTCATACGAGACACAAGAAGTACTGTTACATGTGTGTGAGGTTAGCAAAGTTCACCTGCATTTCATACGGGATACAAGAAGTACCGTTACATATGTGCAAGGTTAGCAAAGTTCACCTGCATTTCATACGAGACACAAGAAGTACTGTTACATGTGTGTGAGGTTAGCAAAGTTCCCCTGCATTTCATATGGGATACAAGAAGTACCGTTACATATGTGCGAGGTTAGCAAAGTTCGCTGAAAGTGTTGTTCGTACACTCCCAGGCAATCAATTCGAGGGGTTTATAGGACTTTACGTGATTCTCAACGACACTATTCTCAAATTCAAGGACTTTCAAAGACTTTTTCTGTAAGTCAAGGGCCTCTATTCTTAAATTAAAGGACTTTTTTTTACAAACAAAGTGGCAACCAAAACTTCACCGAAATACAACAAATGCCAAAATATAATGCATAGAATTTGAGGAGGCGCAATAAACAATAAACAAGTTTATCTTTAAGCCATTTACACATAGTCAGAGAAAAATAATATGCTAGCTTGTACATGTATTGTTGGTGGAGTAACAATACTATAATTGCACAATTATTAATCAGAAAATTTTACCTTAGCCTTCTTAAAGAATGAGTTCTTGAGGAGTTCACTTGCATCTGGTCTAATGAATGAGAAAACGACATGTTCAGCATTCATAGTTACCTATCGTATTTCCTCTAAATTTATTTTCAGGTTTTCTGGACTGGGGGCTTATTAGAAGGGAAGGGGTGGCTTATTAGAGGCTGGGGCTTATTAAATTTTTGGGGTTTTCAATGGAAATATAAGAAAAGATTTATTGATAAATCCATGTTACATCCAAAACCGAACTGTCAATGAGATACAACTAACAAATGATGCATGCACATGAACATAACAGTCGGAGAAATATCAACAAAGTACAAGAAAAATAGCACCAATGTTTAATATTCTATGGCTTCTGTGATTTTTTTTCAATAATTCATCCGTTTAAATATGATTGTGATTAACGATTTGTATGTCTTGTAGGATAATAGATGAAATATATAACCATGACGGAACTGCCTGCTGCGTTGTTGAAAAAATAGCAATACTTGGGGGTGGGGGCTTATCAGAGGCTGGGGCTTATTAAATTTTTCACGTCTCAGACTGGAGGCTTATTAGAAGGGGAGGCTTATTAGAGGCTGGGGGCTTATTAGAGGAAATACAGTATACCAATTAACATGGCCACCGTGAGGCCAAGTGAAAACGCTCTTTATGTCGAGTGTTGTCATGTTTAATGATGTACTTTATTTATAGTTGTAAAAAAAGTGCTAAATTCCTAACGAAGTCTATTAAAACGGTCATAAGAGGCATTATCGTCAACGAATCAAAGCAAAAAAAGCAATGACGGAAAGATTGGAGATGAATATTCATCATATCTTGCAAGTCATAGTAACCTTGCTGCATGCAGACAGAATCTCAGTTTATTATTATTTATACCTGGTCGTTTTAACACGCGTCCTCTCAAAGGCATCGAAATAGTAATTTCTTTACAAAATACTAAATAATTATATATAACAACTTTCTTATGTTTTAGGTCTCGGAGACTACGTTCCTCAACACATTCATCACACGTTCTCGTTTGGAATCTACCTTCTGCTTGGGCTGGCTCTGGTTACAATGATGTTTAGCGCGATAGAAGGCGAAATTGGCAGGCGCCTTGGGGCTCTGAGACAGAAACTTGGCGTCAAGGAAGATTAAAAGCGGACAATCTACTTAAAATTGTTCGCTAGTAAATACATGGTTTAGCCATAACACTCTTTATGGTTATATTTTGGTCATCTTCGTTAAGGATTAAAATTAATAGAAACGGGACACCTCGTTATCGAAAGAGAAGCCGAATATTTCCTGCATGTTCTGTTTATCTTGTAAAAATTCGAAAAAAGGACAAATTTATTGCTCTTAGATGTATTACCAAACCGGATCACGAACGATTAAGCAACAAATGCATTGGTTTCAACATTTATTTTAGCGAGTACCAAATTCCAAAACTATAAAGTCTTTGACATACAATTTATTCACTGTTCTATGTTGCAACTTGCTGTGTGCATGTTTTTGTTTATTGCAAATAAAGTATGTTCACTTTGACGCCTGTTGTCAGATTACACGTTTGAGTTCGAGTCCGAACAACCAGTTTGTGAGTTAACCAAACCATTCTTGTTCTAACTAAATTGCAGTGAAACCAGAAATATTTCATTTATCGCTACCAAGCTTAACCGTATTCCACTTTAAGAATTTTCTGTGATTTGTATCTTTTCCAGTCTTATTAGATCACAACCATTCCACAACAGCACACCTTCAATTGAACCTTAAAAGTTTTTATTCTAACTATTGCACTTTTGTTACTTTTTTGCTAGTTTGAATATCCTACATTATAATGGTTAGACTAAAACACCAGTGGGAATATTGTAACATAAATTTTAACAATATCTATAAAGAACTTGAAAAATAAGTTGCCATATTTCCTTCCTCAAACCACCGATAAAATTAGTGGTAAAATCTAAAACCCAAATAGTATGTACAGTTGAGCATCCCTCGATTAAAATATTAAAAATAATATCTACTATTTACAATGAGAAAGTTTGTTATTTAACAGCTGCCAGCATGCAGTCTACTAATTGTACCCCAGTCCCCGACCGTGAGCACGCCAATGAGGGTTTCTCTGAAAATATTTTCGTTCGACAAGCGATGAACACTTGCCTCAATTTTATGCAAAGCGGCTCCTTCGCAGACACGAAGCGCGAGTCGAAAACTGTCAACAACCCCTTCTCAAATATTTTCTATCACAGATCTTGTCCCACAATTTTCTCTAGGAATGGGTCGAAAGACAATCTCTCGAACTAATTTAAAATGACTCTTATCCATAGGGACTGAGTGGTTTGACACAGAGAAGTTCCAATGTATCCGTGAAACATTTCAGTTCTCACAATCATGTATCACCCGTAGCAAACAAAGAAGACAAAAAAATTAGGAAGTATTACATTCTGTCACCCTGCTAACAATTTCACGGGCATATTGAAACCATGCACTCTGACTCGTAAAATATTTCTTGGTGGTCAGTGTCTACTATTCCAAAAAAAACAAAAAAATACAAAGGAACTGGGAGGAGCAAGTGCTATTAGTCACGGGCCTTGTGAAATCACTCTAAGTTATAGGCAAGATACATATTTTCCTACCACCTACATAACTCTGAAAGCTGGCAGCAGTTGCTTTTAACCTATCATTTCTCCTAGTATATAAGGCAAGATGTAGCCGTCTGATCAGACATTCCGTTCTGGCCTCATGTCTAGTAAATTGTTTTAATCGTTCGTTCCATTTGTTCTAGTTTCGTTCAACACTAAAACATTCATTTTTGCAGAAATTACTAGCTCATATGATAACCAAAGCGGAGACAGGCAGCAATATTTCTAAACGACGTAGACGAACATGAAATAAAGGCATTCTCCTATATTTCGTAGAACGAATGGAGAATATTTTGAGATAATCGCACTCAGACAATCTTTGTTGTACTCAGTTCAAGATCGTGTCGAAGACTGATTAAACTTGTTAAAAAGGGCGAGCATGATTACAAAGTTTACCATGTCTCTCTAGTTTAAAATTCCGATTTATTTGCTTGAAAACGCAAAATGACAACACCATAATGTGTCTTTTCTTTCAAATACTCGAATGACGGGTTGTGAAATGACAACTGAATTACAATATTACGAAGTTTAGTGTCCAAGTGTCATGGCAGGGAAACACGAGCATGGTGAATGACATACAGAGGGACTATGGGAAATTTCCCACGTGTCCAAAACCAACTACTGTAGATACTTCAATCTTGCAAATTCATAACACCCTAGGTACTATTCAATATCTGTACATTATTTTTCAGCGTCTGAGTCGTAATATGTCAAACTGACCACTTGGCCGATGCCTTTCGTGTGACCTTCGCGGAAGAGCAGTCTTGAGCCAGTTCGTATGTATTCTGGTTGTTTGATGAAACGGAACCGCACCTTGGCTCGTTGACCCGTTCTTATTTTATCCTGAAAATGATTCGAGAGTTTCCGTTAGCTAACTTGATAAAATATACTCAAATCTTGTTAAACAGATGCTATCGGTCTCACTTCTTCTATGTATAACCAGCTAATCTGGCTCCATGACGTCACGGGAAAATCCTGTTATCAGTATTATGGACTCTCGCTGAAATTTAATGAACTTTTGAATGCAAGCTTGAGCCGAATCAACTGTAAATAAAATTAAATAAACAACAACCGACATGGCAGCCATATTTATTCGTTCTCGTGAACTTTGATCGGGCACAGAAAAGCATGCTTTGGGGACTGGCAATGACAACAAGTTTTTCCCACTTTCTCGCACCTGATTGGCTAATTTCATAGTCTCAGATCAGATCAGCTGGCCAGTAGGTGAGGGAAAAAAGAAGAGCGGGGGAATGGGTAGGGAAAGGGAAGAGCGGGGGAATGGGGAGGAAAAGGGAAGAGCGGGAGAATGGGGAGGAAAAAGGAAGAGCAGGGGAATGGGGAGGAAAAAGTAAGAGCGGGGGAATGAGGAGGAAAAAGGAAGAGCGGGGGAATGGGGAGGAAAAAGGAAGAGCGGGAAATGGGGAGGAAAAGAATGGAAATAGAGGTAACGTTTTTATAACAAGGAGAGAAAAAGAAGATTGGGTGGAACGAGGAGGGAAAGGGAACAGAAGAAGAGGGAAAAATGAAGAACGAGGGCATTACGTTTCACCATCTTGTTTAACCTCAGCCTTTAGTGTTTCCCAAATATATAAGGACGCATGAAGTCTACAGCACGGTAAGATAAAGTAAAGAGATAAAATCTTAGATTCCTTGTCCATTTAATTTAATTCTGTTCACTAGTTTATCCTTTATGAATCATAGTTCTGTTGTTGTCGCCAGTTTTTTTCTGAAATAATAATAAAAATAAATAACCATTAGCCATTTTGCCAAATATAAAGACGGGGTTCAGGAAGGGGGGGGGGGGGGTGGGGGATTGGTTGTTGACCCCCTCCCCCATACCTTTCAAAATGATAAAGTATCAAGCATGTGCCTTATGGCATGCTATTAATGCACGGCCTGGCGTTTCCATTACAACGAGTTTGATTTAATTTAAAGTGAGTAATGATCTAATTCTGTCCAAAAAGGTGTCCCTAACCTAACCTACTTCCATCGATTTAAAAGCTTTGGGCAATCTGTCAAGCACTAAATTTGAGAGAGGGTAGTGAAAGGGTTGGCGAAATTGGTAGCCATAAACAATTAGGGATTCTACATAAAACTGTGATGTTGCAGAAACAAAACACAAATCAGTAACTGATCATCAGTAAAATAATAAAATGTATGCCATTCTACAATCCACCCTACCGAAAAAGATGGCGGCTGTACATTTGACCACAATGCCTTGCGAACCTAACTCAGTGAAAAGCTGAACGTGGAAGACCGTTGTTTGGGATACATGTCCATGCACTAAGAACATTGTGTGTGCTAGGTTTGAAGTGTTTAGATCCTTTCTGTACGTTTTTATTAGAGTTTTCATGTTTTTCGCGCTAGGAGTTATGGGTAAATGTACCAGTCGTCATCTTTTTTGTTACGGTCGATTGGTTTCAGCTCTATCAAATCCAGTACTGATTATGCATGCGCGAGTCAATTCCAAAGGCGGGCATCCTCCCCCGGGCAAAACCGGGTCATTAGAGTGCAGGGGAGCTCTGCATGGCTCCGCATGTGACGCCAAGTTGTGTCCCGACACCCAGGCATTTGACAGCGAAGGAAAAATTATTGCTTAGTTGTTCTGGCACATGCTTTGCAATTTTACTTTGCACTTTAAAGTTATTTGAATTTCTTTCTGCTTCAGTTCGCGATCCCACTTCCGTCATGACTGACTTAGTTTTGTTTTGTATTCAGTGTTTTGCCATTTTGTTCTGTTTTGGTTTATGAAGTTGTAAAAAGCTGAAAAGGTTTTCTTTATTATTAAAAAGAGAAGAAAATGTCCAATTCATTGTTTTTATATGGCACGCAAGACTGGGGGCCGGGCATTTGACAGTCATAACTGGAACGGGGGGGCCGGGCATTTGACGAATGAATTTACTTAGGAGGCCGGGTATTAGACCAATTTTTTCGAAAAAAAAATCAAATGCCCGGGGGTTTGTCTGGGGGCGGATGCCTGCTTTTAGAAAAAATGACTCGCGCATTATAGAACTTTCAGTTTGGAGGAGCCACCCACTATACGAAACAAACGTCACAATAGATTACATAAAATGAAATTAAAATTAACAAGACGCCAGTTGAGCGTTCACTCGGGCTACGTTTATAATATGAAGGTTGGAGTATTAAGTTTTGGGACCACATGCAGCTTATCCCCCGGTTTGACTCGATTACATAACATTGCAGTTTGGTGAACGGAAACAGACCAATTTTACAACTCGTGGCTCCACCCGAGTAAAAAGCCGTATTCGTGTCTCAGACCAAATATTTGAGTGCAATTTACTAAACGAAAGGAGAAACGGGCCTGAAATCATATCGTATTTGTGCGACTTTGAGGTAACCGAAAAAACCCTCAGAAATTAGATTTCAGACCAGGGATTGTCGCCTCAGTTGAAAGGAGATGATCTTTTTGTAAACCCTTTGTTAGTTATGGTGAATACCTGCATCGAGTATTATCATTCAGTCAGCATCGATTGCACGTCTGTAGACAGTTCTCCTTTACATACTCGTTGGAGTCGCAGTAAATTGACCAGTCCGGGCAGTGATCATCCGTGTCCTCACAGGGACCTGAAATATCCAAAGTAGCAATAAGAATAACAATTATATTATTAATTGTAATTATTGCTGCGAGCGAGTAGCAACACTAATATTAGCTGTGGTTCCACTTAGGGATTTTAGCCTCGGTGAAGCAATTAAAGCAATTAGTTACCCTCGGTAAGACGGTTTC
>JANSTR010151887.1:0-10789 GCA_025434805.1 Antipathozoanthus remengesaui | reverse complement strand
GGATATAGGAGGCTTTCAAACATCATTGCAATGGAAAACAGACTCCATTTTTGATGTGAGAGAGGAATGTGTCACGGTTGGGGTCTATTGTGTGATAGACCATAAGTAAGATAGCCAATCAAATTGAAGCATTTGCATTAGACAGTGACTAGATTTCTACTTGCAAGAAATTTGAATTATCTTCTACTGTACAGACAGTATACAGAGGTTTGTGGTCTTTGCAAATAATGCTAACAATTGCTACAGGAGTTCAACAAAGGCCTTGAAAGTAATCTTGGAAATAAAAAATTAAAGTAAGATATTAAAATTAATATATAATTAAAATGTGCTAAATTCTGTTGATAGAGTGGAGCACAACCACTCCAGACTTGCGATGTGCAGCAAGGCATACCCCAAGTGCATCAAACACCTGCAAGTCCATCGGGTACCAGCACATCATCTGGAATCGAGGAGGATAAGAGTGACAGCTCTGCCAGCTTAGAACCAGGTAATGCTCAGATGTGCTAAATACTAGCGACGAGGGAGGGTTGCTTAGAGGAATGTAAACCACTGTCGAATTACTGGAGCTTCCTCTCAAAGTATTAGGATGCCCAGAACCTCTTCAGATTTGATGCCAGATTCATCCCATTTTGCTTAAATGAATATACAGTACATTAATTACTTGCCAGTAATATTGGATCAAATCTGAGTGCATGTTTAGAAAGAGTCATGAGGGTTGTACAATAAGCAATGTGGCTGCACAATATGCAGTAGTTCTGACCATTTTGTAGCAGGTATTTCTTGTCATTTTTGTCCACATCTTCATCATACTGCCTTCAATATTTGAATAGTACCATTAAAGTCAGTGTCAGGTTTACTTTTGACCAACTGAAGTTCTTGATTTCTGTAATTTTCAGTTGAACCTGAGCATTTGCCTGAGCAAATAAACTACATCAGTGAGATGAGTCCCGACAGAGGGCCTATGAAGGTAAGAGATAGCACATAATTATAGAATGTTGTTTTAAAACAACCAAGACTTTTTTACCACTAGTCATTAAAATATAGCTATAGTTACTAAACAGAGTTGTAACACACTGTCATTAGTTGTCAGTGTCAGCTGTCTAAACTGCCAAGTTGATATAACTGTTAGTACTAATTCTTACTTGAATTTGCATACCAACTGTAGTATGAGGGCTCTACTTTTGCACTGAAAGCTATTTTTTGGAGCTAAATTGCCTAAATCCTTCTCTTAAAAATTTTAGGTTCTGACCTCCATGTCAGAGATTTCTGAATCCACCCCAACTTTGTTTTCCTAAAAGGGGCTTTCCAGTTGAATTCATAATCTGTTAATCATGAAATTATAAATAGATAGAACAGGAAGGGGTAAATATTTGAACTGTCATGATGATGATCAGTGGGCATGGAAGACGAAGTTAGAGCCTATTGTGGTGATTGCTGTTGGCCACACAGCTACACCTGAATGGGAGTAATATTGTACACAAGACACAACATGTAGGCATTACTTGAAAGCCAATGTCAACCTTTCATTTACTTTAATAATTTCCTAATATATATTAATTATATTGTCGTCAACATCATGCCCTTAGAACATATAGTACATTCAGTAGACGACTGGTCTTCCAGAAATATATATTTAAATTTCATTTACCATTATTTTCTATATTATGTAATAATTATTAATAAAACATAATTTTTATATAACTGTTAGTTTTGATAAACAAGTTTATCTGTAATTCTATTTTACTACAAACTTGTAAAACCTGCAGGGTGGAAATAAGTTTATGATGTTGCTACAGCAAGATTTGCCAGATGACATAAACTTCCCTGTGAGGGTGAAGTTTGGCAACATTCCTGGGGGAACTGTGGATGCCTTCCTCAAGAACCACGCCTTAACTGGCAGCCGAATACCAGGTATGATATGACAGTGGCTATACAATATGACAGTGTTTTTCGTAAGGCCAGTACATAGTACTACCCAAGGTTCCCTACTGGGTGTACGTCCTTTCCCCAGCTGTAAACCAGTCTGAAGTTTAATTCGGATAAAGAAAAGTGCTACTGTTGTACTTCCTTTCAAAGTTAGTTGTACCTTCCATACTAAACTTTAAGAAAAACACTGACTGACCTTCATTTAGTTACCATTTGGCAGTAACATGTACACAAAGAAACAGAACTGAATGGTTTGGAGTGCTCAAAAAAAGGAAAATAATAAAATTGGAACAAAGTGTCCAGAATGCATGTGGATCACTTGTACTGATGTGATTCCTTTCAGTCCCACTCAGTTTATACATGTATATCAGCATGTGTTTTCTCCTTACATTATCCTCACTGATTCTGTTGTTTGCCAGTTATGAGGATAAAGTAATTGATCAGTTGCTGTATAGAGTACTTAAACTGTTCAACACAAAAAGCAAAATTCTCCTAACCTTTTATTTGGTATTATAATTTTTGATTATCTCCAATAATCTTTTTTTCTGATGATGAATTTATTGCTTAGCTTCTTCAGTTCCTGGAGATGTCCGAGTTGTTGTAGAGACGCAACGTGGCCAGTACCTTGGTGAAACCAAGTACACATATGAAAAGGACGATGAGAAGGCAGTGTTGCTCAAGGCAGTTAGCACCTGTGACCGTGAGGTGCTGTCGGAGCTTTTCTATGTGTTGGCTGGCAGGATGAAAAGTTTTGCTGTCAGCGATGATGGTTCTCCAGCAGATGCATTTCTTCAACAACTTGGAGGAGGTATGTATCAATATATTGAATAACAAAATATGATGTGGATTTTGTTCCATGTTGAGGTCTTGATGTGTAGTTAAAGTTTGATGGAGTAATTTATGGTAATTTTTGATCTGATGAAGCCAAATGTTAAACATGAATTTAATTTTATCATCCCATCTTCAACGTGGAGGGTCCTCCACATTAATGTTGCTAATTGATGTCTGTATAAATTTGGCATACATATACACGTATGCTTCGAGTTGTACAGAACTACCACTGGCAGGACTTTGTCTCAAACGAAGAACTCAATGGGGAACTTCCTCGGCTATCTGATAAGGTTGCCTGGAGGAGAATGGGACTGGCAGGCCACTGATTCAGACATTCGGAGCTCCCTGCTCACCATCTAGTTCTGTGGGAGCCAGCCCACGGCTCACGTCGCCCCGGCAGGCCAGCACAAACATTTATCAACACCTGAAAGAAGGATGTCGGGGCTACCAGCACTGCTGAGATTGCAAGGTGTATGGAGGACAGACTTGATTGGACTCGGAGGCGTGTAGCTTGGCTGAGGCCTTCATAGTAGTAGTAGTATACACATTGCGCCAGAATAACATATTAGGGAAGGTGTACATGTACTGTAAGGTTTTCATTGCTACTTTTAAGACATATATCTATTGGTTTGTCATGACAGTGCAGTTGTTTGTTTTGATTTCCAACATTTGACTTTAATAATTGTTTCAGTCTAACAATTATTCTAGAATCTGGTTTGACTGAATTTTGGGATCTTCTTCTATGTACTATATACTGTTTTACTGAAAGAATGTACACTGTACATGTTCTAGTTCTTGAATTGATCTTTGAAACTGTGTTTGCCAACTCATATTAAAAACAAGAAGATGATGTTATGACTAAAACTCTTATCTCTATTTGTTGAAAGGTCACCCAGAATCTAACACTCAAAACCAGATCCTTGACATGTTGGAAGTTATGGTTTATTTGGCTGCGCAAGTTGATGGACAGCAATTTGTGAAAATTATTTTCAACACACAAGTTGGAAAGGTGTTGTTCAACAGTTACAAGGATAAATCAACGCAGCCCCAGGATATTGCAAGAGAGAATGGCCACATTCAGTTGGCTCAGTATCTGGATGACATTCAACAAAGGTTTTTCTTGTTTTGTACTTTAAATGTAATTAATATGTTCAATGCTGATAATTTTGGTGAGCATATACATTTTTCATAAATTTGTTTGATGGCAAGCTGGGTTCTTCCTTTTGAAATACAATTTGTTAAAATGCGTAAGAAATAATTATATTTGTATTAATCTCTGAGACAAGAAAAACAAGGAAGAGTATCGGTAAGTTTTTTTATGTGTCTAGTGTGAGATGGGCATGGGGTTGCAGAAGTACGAAAGTGGAATTGTGCGTTTGTTGTTCTAGAAGTACGGCTGGAGTTATGGTATGTTCAAGAGCACAATGTTCAAATTTTTTAAAATTAAGTTATTAATTGTTTTTTTCTTGTCTCCATAAACTCTGAAGGTTTAAAGAGTCTGATCCAGAAGTTGTTGAACAAGTTAACTGGGAATCTGTGATTCAAGCTGTTCAAGAACTCACTGGTGAGTAGGTTAATGAGATATATACTTTCCATTGTTGTTCTCCACAATAATTTATACTATGCAAAGTCAGAAATTATGGATATACACCCAAACTATAAATCGGATAAATTTGCTTACATGTACCTTGTTCTACATGTATGACATCTGAACACTAATTGTGAAGGAACAAATTTTTCTTTTCACCTTTGGAACCCATTACTGGATATTTTTCTTTAGTTAAATTTTTTATTAAACATTGTTTTCTATACCTTGTGCCTCTATCATTCCTACTCTCCAAAGCAATCTATAATTGTTTACCGTTTACATTAGCAGATGATCAGAAGCAGGAAGATGAATGGTGCACAGAACAACCATGTGTTGAAGAGTCTGATGATGATTATGGTGCAGATGACGAAGCTACCTTTTCCGCTTATTCTGATGATGAAGAACAAGCTTTAAGCGCAGATAGGAATGGTAAACTATTGAAGCATCTGCAACATCAGCTTCATAATTTTGGCATTAATAACTTTTGTCATTCTGGGAATGATATCGAGTGATTTTAGAATTGTTTCAGTTAATATTTACAGTACAAATACCCCTATTTCTATGATATTGCACCATTAATTATCCACAAAACGCCCTCCTAAGCCTCAGTTATGTTCTTAGTGTGTTCCTCTCCTCAGTGTTCTTACAAAAAGAAAGAGTACTCAAACATAGTTGGACAAGTGTCGTAACAATCAGATGTGTTAACCTTATACAACATCCTCCTGTACAGCGCTTCTGATAGAATGCGAAAAAATATGGCAAATTAAGACAGGTTGTTTATGTTGCCAATTATGCGATTTTCTAAACATTGTTTTACAAGTTGTTGTAAAGTAAGAGTACTCCACAAATATGCTAATAAATTCGTTCTGAGAGATAGACCTATAAAGTAAGTGGACCCACCCAGAAAATTAGAAAGAATAATTCACTGTTACTAGCATTGGTATCTACAGGGAATACTTTGTATTTAGAACAGGACATTGAATTGAATGCTTAATAATCCCAAAATTTGGGGTATACACTCAAGTCAGCGTGAAGTTGTCATGGTAAATTTTTAGGTTTACTATAGATTTCTAAAGGTTCTATTGGGATTGCAAATATTGTTAATTTTAATATACTCTTGCTGATTTTTTGTATACTTGTTTTCTTAATATGTATTTATAGTGTATTATATATTTTATAATGTATTAGACCGTATTTTATATTTAACATGAGATACCTAAAAACTAGCTTTTCAGCTAAGTGTATTTACCCACGTTAAATAAAGTACTGGTATTGGTAACACGTGGGGGCATTTTTAACGTTATTTTTATGTTTTCTACTTTAGATCCAGACTACACACTTGCTTTAGAAAAGCTGAAGTGCACTTCGCACCCAAACATCCTGAGGTTGTTTGCATCTCGATCTGTTCCACCTTCAATGAAAGTGTTTGCCATGAGAGAAACATTAGCTACACATCTACAGGACATTTCACATGGAAACGGAGAGCGTAACATTCTAATCATTGCCCTCCACCTCACCAGCGCTATTGATTACCTTCAACAAATCGATGTGGTTCATCGGGATATCAGAGCTGAAACTGTTCTCATCATAGACAACTGTTTTCAACTTGCCATCACCAATACTGTTCGAGCCATGCATTACAAAGAAGAGCAAAGTCCGGCTGCTAATCACTTGCCAGAGGAGCCAAGGATACCCGAGTACATATCTACGGAAAGCTTCTTCTGTCCATCGTTTGCTGCTCCAGAATGCATCAAGATGGGACGATTTTCCATTTCATCCGACATTTTCTCTCTTGGTTGTTTATTGATGGATCTTATGACCAACAAATCGTTGAGCGATAGTTCCTCCATTGACATTCTCCAAGAGACTTCAAATTTAAATGTCAAAGAAAATGACAATGATGTAAGTACAATGGCAATCAATTAATAATAGTAAATATTATTAGTGTAATCTTAAGAATCAGAAAAATTGTTGTTAAAATGCAATACGGCATAATCATAATATCACTTATGACTGTGATGCAACTGCTGTTAGAAGCAGCCAGCTATAGTTCCCAGTTCGATTCTCTCTGACTCGAATTACTGTTTTGAGTTTTCTCTTATCCTTTGATCCGTGTAGCTGGAGCTTTAAATACCAATGTAAAACAGAGCATTGACAACATGGAAGTGGAGGTGGTAAATGCCCCTAGCTTTGGAACCGTGTTTTTAAAGTTTTCTCGATTCTAAAACGTCTTGGTAATAGAGTTGTTATTGAATTTTAATTTGGTCGAATGTTTCCAACACTATGTGTAAGAATAAGACAGTCATAATATAAAATAGTTAATCTCGCTTGTTGAAAGAAGAAGTTTCTTGGCTAACTTACGTAACACTGTCGTCTGTACACTAGTACCGTACTTGGATCGCACAGGAAAAAAATTAAAGAAAGGATCTAAGGGAAATAGGCTGCTGCTGATGAAAAGTTTGATTAACTAAATCTTTACCGAAATTCTGTAAAAGAGATGACAGTTCATTTCATATATAATGATAATGCACCTTTACTGCATAGTTATTCCCTGCACAAACTACTTTAGCAGCCAGTCTTAGACAACTGTTTGAAGTAAGTCATTCCTCGAAAGATCGAAAACACCAATGTCCTTCTTTTTAAATCTTTCTTTGCTGTTTCAGTTCTGCAAAGAAAGACGCGCATCCAACGATTTCTACGTACTTCTTGAAAGTTGCTTGAAAGATGATCCGAGACAGCGACCATCACCGTGTGATATTCTCAAGACACTTGACAAAATCCGCAGTGAAACTATTATTCCAGGTAAGTATTTACACAATTACCTATTTCTTATATATATAGTACTAGAGACTATTTTAAAGTGACTGCGCGATGCAGTTAATCAGTGCGTGCTTGACACATATGCCTTGGCATTCTAGTGACTCTAGTGACATAACCCAATTTAATGACGTTGCTCGCCATATGAGTTCCTGTGTCTCAGTGGTAGAGCATCCGACTAGTAGTAGTATACGGAAGGTCATGGGTTCGATTCCCATCTGGAGCTCGGGTTTTTTCCGAGTTCCTTGTCTCCGCACAATTACCTATTTCTTATAAGTATTTAATAGCACCTGAAATATTCCAGTTATTAAATATCTAGAAACCTGCACCAAAGTTAAATATTCCAATCAAGGAAACGAGAAAGGACATTTTGATTTTGAAAGAAGCAGTTTTCAACTGGTAGAAATCGCTTTAAATGTAACATTCATACTGAAATTGAATAACGAATTTCTTAAGAGCTGGCTCAGTTCGTGATATCTGAGTTTGGGATCTTTGAAAGTCCGTAATTTTATATTTGGCTTTTGCAAGTGATGTTGGTTCTTGTAACTGTTTATGCTTTAGTATACGAATATGTTCCCAACTTGTTGGGACACACTGTGTTACAAGCATGTTGTTTTTGAGTGATAAATATGTTTCAGAACTGAAATATATTTTGTTCGCTTTCCGCAACAGATAAAAGCGACGCCAGTTTAGATCATGATGGTCATCTTAATGCAGAGACAATGACAGAGCCTGCAAACCAGGTGAGTTTTACGATCCACAGAATCCTATAATTTAGTGCTGTCACTTGGGTTCGCATGTCCTAGAAATCATTGAAAAGTCTCAATTTTAGCAAACAAAATCAAGGTCTTGAGAGAATTCAAGGAAGTATTACAGAGAACTTACAGTAAGTTTGGTATCTAGTTCATAACTAAAGAAGTATGCTGCCAAAGTTTGAATGTGCTCGTAGAGAATGCCCTCAAGATGCTGGTCAATTTTAGAAATTCCTCATTCAACACCGTTATACCAGTTGAGTACTGTATATACTTCTAGTTTTGTTCAGTGATATTTACTTTTTAAGAATTATGTCTTAGGAATTTATTAAAATTGTCCTGGAAATGTCTATAAAATGTCCTTGCTTTTTGCTTTCAACCTTCTCTGCATCATGCACATAAGAGTGTGCGGTTGCCTTCTTAAAACATGCTGAGTAATGTGATTTCTAATCAGCAACTATCGAAATAATTGAGAAATATGAGTATCTTTTACTGTACATACACAGAGGTTTGTGGTCTTTATAAATAATACTAACAATTTCCACATGAACAATAATTCAGAAAGAAGGCAGTTACGATAATTAACAAAAAGGTCAGGTTCTGTAAGGCCTAGATAAGCCATCCCGAGTTTTTCCCAAGTTCAGTGAAACGTGAATGATGGAACTGGCAGGAGCTACGGTTTATAGGTTTTCAGCAGCTGTCGAAAGAGTATTCTCCCAAAAAGAGATATTTAGAGCAAGACGATCGTTTATAACTGTTTTTGGAGTAGTATGAGATTTGCTTTATTTCTGAAGTAAATGTCATCTGTATTTCTAATCAAGTGACCATTGGTATTATCGAATTTACAGATCGAATTGGTGATGGAGAGTTTTAAAGCACCAACCAAAGTGTCAACAGACATCGAAAATCTAACCGAGAGTGTTGTCCACAGTCTGCCACAGCTTACAGCTCAAACGAAGGCGTTATGCACACAGAGTGTGTCTTCCCAGTCACATTCACAGACAAGGTTTTTAGGTAAACTGATGTTAAACATACCTTTTACTGTATTGCGGGGGAAAGACATATGCTATACGTTCAGGATGGAGCAAAACCAAGAACATGACGTTTTATTTTTTTCTGAGTCATCGGTGGTGTCTCTATACCCGGAAACCGAAGAGGAACATCGAGACAGAATCAGCGTTCAAACAGAGAAAAACCAACGACAGGTAATATTGCGAATGAACCATTCTTGCAAACTTGCTTACGTACTCCAATTATTATACATGGTGTTGTGAAAGGCTAATAAAGCAGAATCCTCTATGAACGTTTAACAACGCCAATCTTAAAATATGAGTTTCAGATGCAGATAGATGACGCATTGAAGCCAACAGGGTGAATTGTCAATCAGACAACAATAATTTGTAAACAATAAGTTTGTTTCATTTTGTTCAACAACAACTACTTGTAATTTATTTCCTATTACTTTGATGAACATAGATGACAAGTTGGACAGTGAATGGAAACCCAAAATAAATTTAAGAGCTAATGCAGTCCGGTAGCCATAATATTGGAAGTTAATTGTAAACTTATTAGGAAAGTAATTACGTATTTAATACTCTTTCGTTGGAGCTGCCATTTCAGAAAATCTTTAAGTTTTGCACGCTTTCAAGAAAGAAATTAAATAAGAAAGCCTACCTAATTTAAAAATAAACTTAACTTGTTTTGAAAAACTTACCGTAAATTAAGCGCAAACACGGGTACGTGACCAATTTCAGTTATTGGTTATTCGTGTCGGATTTGATGCATTGTTATGCTTTACCGTTATTTATGTTTAAACAATAAAAGGTGCTACTGATTTAGTATTTTCATAAACGAAATGTTTTGGGATCATGTCGATCATCAAAGCCGTTGAAAGACCCTCTATTTATATGTATTTCTTATTCCAGAGCCAACTAAAAGTATTGATACACAAAGAACTATTATCAACAAGGCTGGTACAACTGTTGACTCCTGTTGGACAAGTGCCAAGACAAATGACAAACGTCATTGCGAAGACGACACACATTTCATAGCAAAAGGCAAGCCGTTGAATTCAGTAGGTGAGCGTGGTAAAGCCGATGACACCATCAGAAGGATAGCTCAATCCAGAGCAATAATCGCCAATCCTGGTACTGTAGCAGACACCATAGCAAAAGACCAGCGACAGACAACCATCAGCAAGCCTGGTACTGTAGCAGACACCATAGAAAAAGACCAGCGACAGACAACAATCAGCAAGCCTGGCACTGACACCCCTTTCACAGAAAAAGAGCATCGACAAACAACCTGCAGTGATTCTAATAGAAAAGGTAACTCCCTGTGGACAACAAATGGAAAGCCATGGTCCACAGTCAATAATTCTGGTACGAAAATAAATACAGGCAAGACAGCAACAGACAAGCAGTGGACTACAAGCAGAAAGTCGAAGGCACCGTCGAATGATGGAAAGAGAGCAGACCCGTCTGCCGAGCAGGACAGAGAAAAAGGTACGTTAGAGCGATTTTAAAAATTATTTCTTATTTTTACTTCTATTCGAATAACGATTTAATTTAACACATTTTTTTCACTTGAATACATTTGACTACGTCCTCGTCGTAGTGAAAGAAGGTATTGTGTTAAATTAGGTTGTTATTTGAAAAGAAGTAGACTATGAAATCTCTAAGAGAGTAGAATGAATGACTGGTATTTTAACAGTGCTAACTGATCAGATGGATTCCAACATGCAGTGGAAAGTAGGTCATAATCATTTCACTCTCTTTATATACGAACGTCTTATTTTTGGGCCGAGGCTGAATGTTCTTAAATATTTTGGGGATTTTAGCCTCAAATGTTCTTAAAATGTTCTTAATATAATCAT
>JANSTR010151876.1:0-10791 GCA_025434805.1 Antipathozoanthus remengesaui | reverse complement strand
GTACAGTACACCACCACAGCTGGGTTGGTGCCAGACACGACTCGTGATCAGTGCCAGTTAACAAGAGCTATTTGCTTTCAGATAAAATGATTCATCTATGGGAAAGTAATGCACACCCATTACAGCCCTGATGAAATTATTAGATAAACTGTCATTAATTGAAGTTTGCAGTTGATAATTTCAGCTCAGCTCTGCTGTAAGAAATTCCAGTTTGAATACATTACTACTGCTCCCTTTGCTTTGTTTATATGAATGCACTGCTGACTAGTCAATGTTACTAAAATTAATAATGTCAAACCTCTGGACCATGATTAATTACTTCATGACTAAATACCTTTAAAAACTGAAAGTATAATTATGAAAAATGGACGACTTTTGTTCTAATGTTTAGATGTATATGTTTTAAAAGGAAATTGAATACTTTTCACAAACAGAAGTGGCTGTACTTTATCTTTATCATTAATTTTTTCAGGAACATAAAAACAATGACAATTGACATTCAATGTTGGTAAATTGCAATGAAATAATTTTTAGGATACTGTAGCGTTCCGAAAGTAGCGGCCTCCCCGAAAGTAACATTAATTTTTTGCTTTCCTATTGAATCCCGAAAGTAATGGCCCCCCCGAAAGTAACGGCTACCCAAAAGTAACGGCATTTTTAAAATTAACCCAAAACGGTAACAAAACACTGTTGTACGTATTTAACTTTCATTTCAAGTCTTACTTTCAGTCGGCTTAAGAAGCGATCTAAAGGAGAACCGTATTTAACTAACTTATACAAATAATACGTCTTTTTGGAAAGTAACTCGAACAAGGAAAACACCAACGTTTTTCGTTCAATATATAAACATAAAACTAATAGATCTAGAACTTGTAAAAATCATAAGTGAAATGAGAATAAATCACAAACTAGAACTTGTATAAATCAGGCTAGTCGTCACATTGTTGGAATATGCTCATAAGTAGAAAGACTTTTAAATTTTACAATACGTGGACATCCTCTTTTTCTGAGTTACTAATGTTTTTTACCTACCTGAAAATAACAGCTACCCGAAAGTAATGGCTACCGGAAAGTAGCGGCCCCTTTTGCCAGCAAAAATCGAAAGTAATGGGGGCCGCTACTTTCAGAACTCTACGGTACAATATCTCTTGTTTGTGCAATTTTACTGTACATGTACCTATAGCTAGTAGCTACATGTAATGTAAATAATTATATATTAAATAAATAAGCTTAAGGGACTAAATAAATATAAGTATTCTGCAGACTTCTCTTTTCATTAAAAGAACCCCAAAGTAGTCATCAGTAGTTTGCATAGATCTGTAGAAATTCAATGTTTGCTTTTATGATTTATGACTGTAGTCACTCACTCAAAGCTGCAAATTAATGCATAATTGGAAGAATTCATGATCAATAGGACAGCATACATACTGTCTGTGTGGCATGAAATTTTGTCAACCTGTTTAATTACAAGGTTATAGGTGTACAGTTTAGGAGAATTCAGCAACACTTCATATTATGTACAACATTTGTGTCAAAAAGGTTTAATGCATTGAACCTACCCTTATCCACATCTGGAAAAGGTCCTTTGATAACAACAGTAACAGCTCGTCCCAAGTCAAAACTGTGTTTCAGATTAAAAACTGTACAGTAAGAATTCTGTCAAGGATATATACATGTACTACTATTAAGGCATTTCAGATTCAAAATTGTTGAAAGGTGATAGTTAGAGATATGGCTACTTTCTACTGGTACTCCAAATAAATAATGTACTTATCATATATAATTATTTTTCTTAACCCTACTTTCTCTTTTAGTCTTGAAAACTATAAATATACCTGTACAAATAGCTGTGCAAGTAAACTAAGGGCTGCTCAAAAGTATAAGCCCATGGCTTCTTTTTGAACTGTCTTATGATAAATGAATTAATTAAATTGGAATGATATCTGCTTCCTTCATCCTATTAATTCTTACTTTTCTTAAATGTGTACATTCATTCAACTTGTAAATAATGCAGGGTTAGAACTTCTATTTTTGTCTTACTATAGACAGTTGGGCTAGTAAGTGCTTTGGCTTACTACAATTGTAGTTATAAGTCTACCCAAATGTTTACTAGACAAGGTCAAACTGCATTCACAGTATAGAAAAATTAACCTTCGTTGCTTGGGGAAGCCATTTGAATATCAGAGTGTTTATCTTAAGGTTTAGTATGGGAGGTTAGACTGGGAAAGGAGGTAAAACAGCAGCACTTTTCTTATCCCAAGCTAAAGTTCAGTCTGGTTTACAGCTGGGGAAAGGAGGTACATTAGTGGGGAAAGGTGGTACACAATGTACCCATGTACTGGCCTTAAGAAAAACACTGTCAGTATCAAATGTTAAATGTTGCTCTCACAGCACAGAAAATCAACTTTAGTTGCTTTGGAAACTCATTTGAATGTCCAATTTAACTGAACCTCACAAGGCTAGAACATGCTTGGTTTTGTTTTTCAAAATTTGAATGACTGCATAATATTTTTACAATATGAGAAATATAATTTTGATATTTTGTCTCACTCTATAATTCTCTATAATTATCATGCTTATAAATGTCTACTAGACACTGACAGTACGTACAAATGAAGAAGTACATGTACAGTATACTAGTCTGGTGAGTGTCAGCTTTTTTACTAGTGCTTGAATTGGACTAGTGGACTTAACTGTCAGTTTTGAACCCTGTAATGTCACCTAAAAAAGTATTAATAGTTTACATGATGACGATGATGATGATGATGATGATGATGATGATGACGATGATGATGATGATAACTACGATGATGATGAGTTAGAGCAAACATGATTTTGGGGTGGCATTAATATACATGTATTTCATACTAGTTATTTATCAAAAATTAAAGTGGATATTTCTCCTAAATCTGAAGCACCTTTCAACTGTTGTGTAAAATGAAATTGAGTTTTAACCACTGTTCAAGGATACGCTGAGGAGCCGTGTGCAACACACAGGTTAGCTTAGGTTTATCTGACATTACGTCTTGGGAAAACAACATCACCTGAAAAAGATGAATTTAAATTAGAAAATTTTGTTTATTTTTATGGTTAAAATTTATTTAATGATTGAGGCCAGAAATTTTAACCTGCAAAGCTGGTGGTTTTTAAAGAGGGTGAAATGTCAATCAGCACCATATTGGACACAAAAGCTTTTGCAGCCAATATAGCGCTTGGACGATTGACATTTTACCCGCTTTAAAAACTGCCAGCTTCATGTGCAGGCTAGAATTTTTCACTACTTGGATTATGACACCACTGACATGAATTTTGCAGAAATAAAATAAAAATGAAATTGAGATCTTCTTTTGACTGTTTCTAAAAATGCAAGAAACGGTTACTAAAATTGAGTCAAGACTGACTCATTACTCCAACGGGTGATCACTACAACATATTTCCTGTAAACCCACACAAAAAACTGCATAATTATACAATTTAACTCATAACTTGATCGCATATCATGTTTCTTCCGCTCATGACCAGCAAACATAGGCTCTGGCTAAGCACATAGTTTCTTCCGCATCATGATCACTTACTGGCATGATACTGTACAGTACATGTATGACCATGGTCAGAGGCGGTGAAAATGTTTCACTTGGCTTGCAAATAAAATTGCAGGCCAAAGTTTTAAAAAACACAGTGATAAAGGTAAATATCTCTGATCATGATGAGTCATGCTTCATTAGAGACTTAATTGCCAAGCAATTTGTGGCAGATGTACAAGCTCAACTGCTGCTCCTATATTCACTCTCGGTCTTGATGTCTCATTGCACATGATGTGCACTCAGTTTGGAATAAACAAATATTGTTATATAGCAAGTGCATTTTCGATTCGAATATGCATTCTCATTGACTAAATCAAGGTCACGTGGTGTAGTTCAAATCAAATATTCCCCGGCTGGTCAACATCTCGAAAATAATTGTTGACCAGCCGGTGAACATTGCTGATGCACTGTCACGTTTGAGAGCGGGAAAATTTGTTTTGTTTTAACAATTGTGGTTTATTTTATTTATGCTATATAACAAAACACTTAATGACTGTTCCCTCAGGAAACATCTGTTTTGCTTCCCTCGTATTTCGATGTTTCCTGAGATGAAGTCTTGGGAAACATTGAGATTCTCGGGAAACAAAATAGATGTTTCCCTCCACTTCTACGGAATTTAAGGTTAGAATGTAACCATAAGTTGGCCATGAAAACTAATAAAAAGACATACAAAGTTGCAGTTCATTTTAACTCCACCCTGCATGCATTGTCTGATTTCCAGTTTATTTGCATTGAAAAGATCTTACAACAGGCTGACATACAACAGCAAGCTAATTACGAGAGAAGCTTATTGGACAGCCCAATTAAGAACTTTGCCTATAGCTATGAATTAAAGAAAAGGCAGGGATTTAGATCAAAAACAGAATTCACAACCAGCAAAACAGATTTTGCAAGTTGCAGTTGAATAATTCAAGTCATTCTTTTTCTACTGTAGTTTTGCTTTTAACTTTATGTCTGTGTGAATATAATTAGTAAACCTTCAAATGACATACAATTAGTCAATAAGGCTCAATACAATGACAATCGTTTGAAATAGAATTCTCCATAATAAAAATGTAATTAAATATAAAGGCTAAAAATTTGAAGTTAAATGTAAAAACAAACGTTTTTGGTCGACATGACCATCAGGTTATAATTTGTATAGACAATCCTTATATACTGGTAAATATGTTGTAACCAGAACACTGTATTTTTTATCTTAAAATTTTAAACTTTTATCAATATAATATTTTTTAACTTTCTTTAACTGAAGAAGGCTGAATGACCAAAACGTTCTTAATAAAAGTTGGATTGTAAGAAGTCTCCTGCCTCCTTTATGCATGTATATTCATGATCAAGTTTCTAAATTTGGAGTCTGAGCACATGCACTGTGAATCCTTGGTGATCCGTCTACATTCGTCGTTCAGCATTGGTTTCGCCCCCATGAATACAATTATAAATTTTACTTGTCAGGTATATTGTTGACAAAATTATAATATACAATTACATTATATACATATTGGACAAGTTGATTACCCTTTTCCCCACCCAGTCCCTTCTCATGATCAGTACCCCCTCCTTACTTCATCCTCTCAAATACAGTGTAGTCACTCCTGGCCCAAAATCACTTAGTCCCTCCCCCACCTAGCCTGTCCCCTACCTTGTCCCATCCCCATCTGCTATACAGTGCCGATCGCGGGAAAGGGTACATGTGGGACCGCGGGTATGGGATTGCGGGATCGTGAGCACAGGACCAATGAATCGCGGGCACAGGACTAATGAATTGCAGGCGTGGGACCTAAGTACCACGGGACGTTCACATAACAAAGATGGAATTATTAATCGTGGGACGAAGTTCAGTTGCCAGCTTTGCTGATAGAAGCATAGATAGTAACTCATAGAAACTTAGAATTTGATTTAAACTATGTGAACATAAACCATTAGCACTCTCAACACTACAGATCGCTTGCTTGTTTCCTAGCAAAAAATCCAAAATGTTTAATGATAACAAGAATATTTGAATTGAAAGAACCGATGTCATGAATGGGTGTACAACGTTTTTTGCCTCAGTACGCAACAGAGCTCATCTATGAAAAGAGAAACGTAAGATTCTGTGCCATTAGTTACTCCTACAGTGTAGGGTTACTGTACCGTATATAAAATGTTGGTTACAGATTATATTTTACAAAATATGTGGCTGTGAGTATACGTACAGTAGGTAATCATTCATACTTGTTGTGCTTGAACATGTTACGAAGTTCTTGCACTGATCAACAAGTCGAAGCTTTTTAAAGAAGAGTGGTAAAAGCAGCTGATGCAGTTTGGGCAGAATTCATTCAATTCATGTCGATTTTTTCACTCTCAGTGCCTATCAGTGGGGTTTACTGAGGAGAAAATCAGCGCATTTCAGTTGACACATCAGCAGTGGACAAGAACAACAGCGACATATAATTAACATTTTGGTTCTTAATGGTTTGATTTGTTGATAACAACATAAACAAAAGCTCAGTAGATTTTAGACACTTAATGACAAATATTTATCAATCTTGCAATCTTATTTCCATTGAACCAAAACCTAGTATGATTTTAACTTTTCGATCTACAAAGCGAAATGCATCGATACCCAGTTGAATTAAACTTTTAATTAATTTCAATTTTGACCAGAATGGGCCCCCATAAATAAGAGTGCTTTCTTTGACAACCGATTGTTTTAATAACCAATTAGACTTCATTGAAATCTAGCCAGCTGTCACTACGATTCAAAATCGGCAACCACATATGCAAATTTACATCATGATCACATCAAATGGATCCAGATTTTCAAATACAATCCATCGCTGGTCACAACGAATTTCGTATATTTTTGGCTTGTCCTGGAATGTTCCTCTGTCAGCAACTGCAAGATCATTGCCCATTATAATTATTCATTCTTTAGACATCGGCGCACTAATAAACACGAGCTTTTTAAAATTAAAATTCCAGGCACTTTAAGCCAAGTCGGATGGTGCAATAAAGATGCATGTAAATATAAATGTTTATGTCTTGTTCTGATTATTTCAGCAAGTGATAAATACTGGCTATTACACTGTATATGTATAGGCTAGCTGTACAAGGCTAGGATTTCCGATCATTTGTACTGAAGAATTGAGTAACCTTATACGATGGTAAAATTCAACAAGCTGTTACTATCAAGTCATGGTACTCAATACTGACTGCATAAATCATTGTTAATCGGACACCAAAGGAATGATTGTTGGCGATTCATCATGGTGAAATAAATTGCCGATTCTGATCTGACTTGTATATACTGTATATTGCCAGTGATGCAAAATGAAACGACATTATTTTAAACTTTCCACTTAAAACAATTACCTCACTAAGGATGTTTAAACTTGCGTGTAATATGAAACATGAAAAGACTGTTACTCAATTCATTTCAAAAGACTTTAAGCATTTATATGCAGTACCATATGTGTGAGTTGATGCCTGATTCGACATCAGCTTTCAAAACTCGGAGAAATTTTGTTCGTCTATCAGCACAATTTGATGTAAACTGGATTATTAACAGACAAATAAAAGACTTTGTCAACTTACATTTTATTATTTTACAAATTCCAAGTTGTCATCCGTAGCTGACATCAAGCGCAGGGCTTTCTAATTAACTTTGAATGTCCTGCACCCATTGGGACCCGTGCCCGTGATCCTTCGGTCATACTCCTGCAGTCCCTTGGTCCTGCGCCCACGATCCTTTGGTCCTACACCCACAGTCCCGTGATCCCGCATGTACCCTTTCCTGCGAACAGCACTGTAATTCCTCCAGTACCTACGTCCTCCCATCTACTCCCTCCCTACCTACTCCCCCTAAAATATTAATAATCCCTCCAGCACCTACATGTAGTTAGTACATCCCCCGCTACCTAGCCCCTCCTCCCCCTATATGCAGTGTCCAACCCTTAACCTGTTCTACTGACCTGACAACATTACAATAAGCTATTAACCCTTTCCCTACTAAACTCCGATTTCAAATAAACCAAGAATGTTCTAACTTTTGAACCAGTTGACAAAACCCTATAAAGTGACCATTCATTTTGTTTGTCTCGAAGAGTAGATTCTCAAAATGTTCATTGTTTCATGAAATTGAAAAGTTGACAGTTTTCAAAGAATTTGATAATTCTTCTCAGTTTTGAATAGTCAGTAGGGAAAGGGTTAATAAAATAGATTGTAGTTATTTGTATTGATGATTATAAAATCTGATGATGAAAATCGGTTGTGTTTTTTATTTCAATTACCGTAAAAGTATACTGTTAAAATCAATTTTAGTTATTTATTTTAATGGTCATAAACGCATGGTGATAAGAATCGGCCATGTTTAAAACATGCTGATAAAATAGATTTCCGTTATTTGTTTTTATTTTACATAAATAAGATTGGTCTTTAGCATTTGCGTGATTAATGCTAAAGAAGCCATTAAAGAGGACGTACAGTAGGGAGTTTTCCTTTCTCTACCAGCATTTGATGCACTCGACATTTTGGCAATAGCAGTTTGAACATTAGTCAACTTATTGATTTCAAGGAAACTGGAATACTTTGTGCGACTGCAAGGAAAGTTGACCTATGTTTGTTGCCATTTCATTTCAGCCGTTCGGTCAGTTTACACGTCGTCACCCAAGGCCATTCGTGAAGGTCTCATTAATCAATGTGCAGGGATACTTGCTTGTTACAGAAGAAACTGTGCATCGCCTTCGTCAGCTGGACAGGTACATTTTTGGTTAAATAAAAATTTTTGCTTGTCTTTTTCTTATTTTTACATACATACATACACATAAATATATACCAAGTGCTCCCCATGGGGCTTTTTAGCACTTGTTTACAACAAAGATATGTTTCAGTGGGTGAGGCTCTTAGCCAGACCGCTGTAAACGGTTCACAAATCTTTTCTGTCTGAGACATTAAGTTGTGTCCTCAAGTTAACAGACCACAACATCGGATGATGTGTGCTCAGGTATAAAAATTGGATTGGTATTCTGCTCCCCAAGAGAAAAGTTGAATAAATAACACCATTTGTTCAAGGCAAACAAAGTGAAGAGTCATTTCATGGATTTTCGACAACTTGTCTAACTCGACTTCATACACACCACCGTTTGTGGTTGACTGAGTGCCGACTATTTGGCTCGTTTTGTAGAACATGCATTCCTCTAACGATTGTTTTGGAAACAATTGGATAGATTGTTTTGTAGAACATGCATTCCTCTAACGATTGTTTTGGAAACAATTGGAAAGATTGTTTTGTAGAACATGCATTCCTCTAACGATTTTTTTTGACCGGCTTTGGAAAAACTAAAAATGCCGTAGCTGTTGAACCAGTTATCGAAAACCAATGAAAACGACCATTTATTTTGTTTGTGTTTGGGGATCAGAAATGATTGGTGTCGTTCGGTCTAAGTTTTGTTTGCCTTGAACTGACTGGTGTTATTCATTCAACTTTTCTCATGGGGAGTAGAAATGTCTGTTGCTATTTGTTGATCAAATGTTGAAAAAGTGGAAAATTTTGATAAAATGGAAAGATCTGAGGATACAATTACACCAGTCAGGTGTTATTCGTTCACCTTTTCTCATGGGGAGTAGAAATGTCTGTTGCTATTTGTTGATCAACTGTTGAAAAAGTGGAAAATTTTGATAAAATGGTTTGATCTGACGATCAAAATCAATCTCGATGTTTTCTTGTTTTTTTTAAGCTCCGTTCGTTTCTTGTCTTTGCAATTTCACAGCTGATTCTCCCAGAGTGTATGAAACTGCTGCCACTGTACATGAACTGCATCATGAAGAACGACATATTACTGGGAGGTACGTAATGGGTTAGTTTGCCTGCCCCCTCCCCCCAAGACTGAGGCTGTATTCAGCTAAATTGTACTCCGAGTTCTTCCATTGCATTACGCTGTGATTGCGTAGACTTTGTGTTGCTCGATAAAAATAAGTAAATATTCGACATGGTTTGTAAGGCTCTTAGAAAATCGTGGATATTTCACCATTTTGAAAATCCAGGCCTGGAAAACAAGATCATTAAATGCCATGGAAACGCACATCTTTGCACGATTAAAGTAAAGTTATATATCAGGAAATTATTTTTGTAATCTTTCGATTTCGAGACATGTTTTCAGATTTTCAGTGGTTGTGAAAAGATGGTAGATTTTACGTTTAAAGATACGTCCAAAAACCATGTTAAGTTTACGGCGACTAGAAAGAAGAGTGCTAATTGTTGTTGTGCAGAATATTTTCTTGTATGTTTTAGTGTTTTTTGGATTATTTTTGGTTATTTACCGTAACAACTTGTTTGATTACTTCTGTATGCTAGGATCGGAAATGAGCTCAGATGACCGGAGTTGGCTAATGAGAACGGTTATGTCAATGGACCAGAATGCAACGGTGCCATACTTCTACCCCAGGCTAATGTCACTGGTACGTACGCTACGATTTTCAGTATTCACGCGAAAAGTCATCAGTAGAAAGTCGTAGGATTTAATTTTTTCGTTTTTAACAATAGATTCTCTAAATGCCTTCTCCTTGCTATTTTTTTTTCCTCCTAAGACTTTTTGAAATGGAAATTTTTTGTATTAAGGTGTTTATACCATTACCTGAGAAATTACTGAAATCTGATTGGACGAGAGTAGTGGTATTTCAGCGTAATTTTAAAATACCCACATGTGAAAATTACGGTTTCCCGCCATTAAGCTAAGCGGCGTGCGCTCGCCATTTAGTTTCCCGCCTTTAGATGACGTACGCTCACCAGCTAGTTTCCCGCCATTAAGTGACGTGCGTTCGCCAGCTAGTTTCCCACCATTAATCGACGTGCTCTCGCGAGCTAATTTCCCGTGACAGTCTCAAAATAAACAGATGTTGTTGCAAAAATTTCTCAGGTATTAGTATAAACAAATAATAGCATGATTTATACGTGGTATTTGGCATAAATACCACTCGTGATATTTCAAAGTTGTTCCAAATTTCACTCGCTTAACGGTTCGTGACTGAATTACGTAGACCAACTTTGATATTTATGTCAAATACCACTACAAACGATGCTATTACCTATACAAACAATTCTATTCCTGAAGTGTAGTGAAATCTGTCCTCAATACTAGCTAGTTCAGCTTGTACCATTGCCAGACTATGCTTTGTGAAAACAACTGAATTTTTTAAGCAAATAAAAGACTGTTGGCTCTAACTTCGATTT
>JANSTR010151865.1:0-10793 GCA_025434805.1 Antipathozoanthus remengesaui | reverse complement strand
ACATCCCCCTCGTTCTTATTAAGGAATAGGGTCAGAGTTTGAGGGATTGGGCCGCACACCCCTACCCAGAATTTGGGCGAGTACCCCCCCCCCCCGGTCTAGATTGTCACCAATTTACATATGTGCAAATTACAAGTTTACAAGGAAACGATATTGGCGCCCATACAAAGTCCAATACGAATTATAAATATCACAGCAGGCATTCAAAATATACGAATTCAGAACTTGGGCTACCTGTGGTTAGTAATATATTCAAGTGCCAACGAAGATTTGAATTGATATTGGCTTTCAAATCGCCATTTCTTACCTGAAACCAAAGTTGGTTAAAGTAAAACTTTCGAACCGGGTCATACTCGATAATGTGGCCATTCAAATTTAATTTTAAAGTTTTTCCCAGTCGGAGTGTTTGTGTCTTTCAAATTTAATCCTTCCATGTTTTAGGTTACGTGCTTTTGGTATGTTTTCCTTCGTAGTTCTGATTGTACGTGCCAGTTATCGCCCATTGTCCGAACGGAAGAATTAATATGTAGCAATTCTTGAATTTTCCGCACATACAGACCTATCCGGCCCGATAATATAGAGACACTAGTGTACTCCATCTCGTTCGTTCCAGGGCTGTTCACCACTTTTTTTCTCGTAGGAGTCTTCCGTTGTTAAATTTCCAAAGACATCAACTGAGCCTGAACCTGCTGATTTTTTTTTCTGCGCTGCCGGCCGCGCGCCAACTGCTGTTTCGTGTCATGTGTGCTGTTGCGTAATGAATGATATAATATTTATCTTTGTCATCTTTAATAGTCGATACGAGATAGCTTGATTATTGGTATTAAGAGTTATTTTAATTTATATTGGTTCTGCGGTTTTTCAAGTGTTTTGACTGCAAAGTTATTCATAAAAACACTGCACTTAAAACCCGTGTTTGTGACTTGAATGAGTTCAGGGTTTTAATGAGTAATATCGTTTGCAGCAAAAGGAAAACCACAGCAAGCATGACCCCAGCTGAACTGCTTTCATTTGCTGTGCATGTGGGGTTTTGGACTCGATATCGGAGCTCGTACGGGTTTGAGAAGCTTTGGAAATTGTCGGACACTTTTCCATGCCCTGGAAAGTTTTGGAAAATTTATTTTTTTTATCATGAACAAGTGAAAGGGCCAGTTCCACGGTATTAATGTGCGATCTTTCCATTGCTCGAAAAAAGACATTAGAAATACAAAAATAAATTTTGGTATAAATATTTCAAGCACAGTTCTGCCCTAAACGTTGCAAATATGGTACGGATGGTGTAATTTCGAGAACGATTGAAACGGATTATAGAGTGCTGATGCGAATTTAGTGTTGGCCCGTAGGATAAAATACTAATAATTAATGCAAATTAGCAACAAAATGCATTCATTTGGCTCTTGACACATCTGTTCGCTAAAAGGGTTATTGGTCGATAAACTTTAAGTAAAAATGCGAGGACCTCGATTTGTCATGCAGCAGTTTTGCATAGGTTAACCGTGAAACTCTCCCTTTAAAGCATTGTGTAGAAGACCGAAAAGGGAGGATATAACATAGAGAATTCAGACTCGATCGTGACTTTCACAATGGTATTTTGCTGTCAAACCAAGACGGAATTTGATACCACCATGTACCAATGACTTTTTTATCGTCTAATATATAGTACATGTGGTTTCCTGTTTTGACTTATGTGTTAATTTTGCTACAGTAATCTGCACATCAAAATTTTCCAAAAATTCAGTGGAGAGGGGAGGGGGTTGCGTTTTTTAGGTTTAATACTTTTGTGGACTACCGAATCAGTTTGGGAGTAAATCTACACCATGCCACTAACTACCAAACTACCGGTTTAAAAGGGACTATAAAAAATAAAAGTGTCGCAACATGCCGCCTGCCGAATTGTTTGTCATTCTATTTATTGTTTTGCAACAAGGAAAAATATCTCGACTTTTTCGTCATTTACTTCTTTTATATAAAATAGAAAAAGAAAAGTCAGTACACTGGCAAAAATCTGTGTGCGCGCACGGTTATGATAAATAATGGTAATTGAACTGAGTGGAGTGCAACTTGGTCTGCAATTTTTTGCGTGATTTCAGTTGCACTCCATTGGGGAGTCATTCAATATAAAACAAAAGTTATTTAAATCTATTATTCTTGCAGGAAGGACATTTAAATGTTTTCAATATTTTATGCTGTATTGTGTTTGGTTGTTTAAAACAATGTAATTACAGACTCAAAAACAGTGCAATTACACTGAGCTGAAATCCTGTTTTGTGGAACCAATAAAATTGCAGGAATCACCAGTGATTTTATAATGGAGAAATAAACCGGCATAATTTTTAAATTGGCCTTAATGTCACAGGCTATTAAACTTGATCTAGAGATTGTTCTTTTTTATTTTGGCGGACTGTGGCGAGAGCTTGATCTATGAGCTAGTTTATATCGATACTTTTCGTCAGTCACCACCAGATATGGCATTACGCCGTACAAAATATGATATTTCACGTTCACCCGGTTTGTTACTTTTGGAAGTCGGCCATGTGCCATGTGCTTTTTTAAGGGGAGAGTTCACTTCATCCATGATCCATATCATATCCATACCCCAGCGCTTTAATACATCTCTGTAAAATGGTAGGTTGGCAGCAAACGACTTGGTATGAAATTGGTATGATCATTCAAATACAACAACAACAACAAATCACTGATTTGTTGTGGAATAACATTGATTATAACACATTGAATAGAAGCGACATAGATGTCGCAGGGTTGCGTTATCGCAATTTTACAGTACATTTCTTTCATCTTGAATTTCAACGTGGTGGAATGCACGCGCTAAAACCCACGCAGTCTCCGGATGCCTGCTTCATGCTTTCGTAATTCCTGTCAAGAAAAGTATGCTGAGAACTGACCAGTTAGAGCTCTCTATGCAATCGGTTCCAGCCTTTGCTTCACATGGCCACTGGTAGTGGTACCAGCGGCGAACAGACGTAACTATAACACAGTCACTGGAGTGCGACCTCCAGATCTGCAGAGTGATACATAACGAAAAGTTTAACTTTATTATGTTGAAAATGGTTTTGTTTTTAAGATTTGTACATTGTACTAGACTACCAACCAAAGAGCAAAGGTTATCGGGGTCAGAAGCTGATTTGCCATTATTCACGTGAATAGTGTGACACGGCGATGGAATAGAAAACAACAACCTGCTAATTGAATTGCTTTATTTGCGCTGCGCACAAAAATAGTATTTTAATGCACTGATCCAAAGCAGACCCAACAATTGAGCATCATTATTGTAAATACTCACGAAGCTCCGGGCATTTTCTGTTTTGATTTCCGGGAAGAGCTATTTGCCTTTTGCCATCGCATCAACTACTTCTAACAAAGGCGTGTGTTTGCTTTGCTGAACTGAAATATGACATGAAAGCAATTGGGATGTTTGCCAAGGTCTTTACCCAAAAGCTATTTCGGTACCCCGGTGTTTGCACAGCATGTCTGGAGTTTAAACGGAAAATAACATAAAAGAAGCTGGGAATTTGCAAGTATATTAAAACCATTTATTTATTAAGCACGCTAAAATATAGCGTGCCAATGAAATTAACTCGAAGCCCAAGGGACTTAACCGTACAGAAATAAAATACAAAGAAACATCTTGCATTGAAATTAAGTTGATAGTAGTGTCACCCGCAGTATAGTGTGTCACTTGGAAATATTAAACATGAAAACAACATTCCGGCCCTGTTAAAATTTGTAGTAAATCTTGCTCGCTATTTACACTCGTTTTGCCGAGACAAAGATTTTAAACGAGTCGTAAACAAATTTCTGCTATCCACTGACGCAGAGATGCATTTTCACTCCGCTAGACTTGGCCTGAGGGTTTGTTTGTTACTGCACAACTGCAAGAAACCAATCAATTATAATATTTTGAATGAGAAAGCGAAATGAAACGAAGAGTGGATGAAAGTGAAACACGCTTGGTTGTTTTGAAAGTGCTAACAGTGAAAGATAACTCATTATAAATGACCTTCCTAAACAAGATATAAATATTAGAACAACATATGAATTTATGATGCTCAACAATCCTGTTTTGAGATTATATTCGAAAATCACCGCCACATCAAAATTCGATCATTTCTAACAGAGCTCGGAGAGTTTGTAACGCTCTAAATGTCCCAGTGGTTGATCATGATGTATCACGATAACCAACCTCTCGGCAATCTTGATAACTCGCAAGAAAATGATAGCGATCTGGCAAACATTCAGCCAACCATATTATGTCAATTTACCACTTGTCAATTTTTTTACACGCTGATGTATTGTCTATAATGTTATATTGATAGCTTTCCGTATCATTTGGGATGTGGAATTTAAATTCATAGTCAAATTAATGTCGAAAGAATCGGTGGAATCTCAACATCGTACATTTCATTTTGAAAGATTGAATATAAAGCCCTGCGAGAAATAAAATCCAAAATCCCCGACGTACCCTACGCTTGTTGGACCATGGGAGCGTGTGACGCGCACTCTATTTGTGGAGATTATTTTGTGGGTTGCAACTGGAAAACACTCGCATCATTCACCAAGAACACTCCAAAAGATCAGAGCGTGTTTGTGGAATAATGATACGAGAATTTAGTAAACAGTATTTTTGTCTCACCGCGCGCTCGTTTTCAGTCAATCGACTGAACTACTGATCTTGAATGCTTGATGGAGAGTGAAAACCAACAAAAGAAACAAACATGTAGCTTTGACACGAACTCAAGTTCCAAGTGTTTTTCTCGAATACAAATTCTTCACTTCGACTCTTTCCAGCTGATCTTTATATCATCACCCAAAATAGATTTTGCCAAATAAGGCCTTTGCACCTTGAATGGGTTCACAAATGTATTCCAAAATCGAAATTTCGTGATTGGCCAAGAAATCAATCGATTTTATTGTTTTGACTAATTGACATGTTGACAACACGAAATCCTGTGATTGGTTGCTGGTTGTATTTTCTTGTCAAAGTGGCCAATCGCATCAAAAGGAAACTAAAATAGCTATTATTGGGCATCGGACCGACATCGAGCAGTTGGCTTGATTCTAATTTCCGCGATTGTGCGCGTCGGCTTGTGTGAGCGCATGACACACAAAGTGTTAGAAGTTGTCATTCTTTCATTTATTTGCTAAATTCCAGCATTTCACTTCGCTTGTCAGACATCTACACTGGCCGTCACTGCACGTCTTCAAGTTGAGCTATGGATCTACAATCTTCTCTTCCTTCATCTACTATTTTTCACGAGCTTCAAACAGTTCACGATACGGGATATTTCTATTCTTTACCATCATTAGAAGACGATTGGGCACAGGTAAGCAGCACGCGCTAGTTACAGTTTCGCATTCTCTGTACCTGCTGTTATATTACAGACATCAGTAGCTCGAAACGAAAAAACGCAAAAAGCACATGGGTCCAAGTGAATTTACGTGGAATCTGACAACCAGGTTTTTACCGCCGTAATTTTCAGTGTTGACAATCACTGTGCACTGACCGAGTATAACATCTAATTTGTTACTTGCTGTTGTATTTTAGACGCGACTTGAGATGGATCGTTATCTGTGTCCAGAACCAAACTCACAAGAAAGTCGGATCGGCTCCAGTATCGGTAGTCCAGCACCTTGGAATGAATTTCTGCTTCCTTTCGACGACTCGGCGTTTCCACTGGGAGACGACTGGGATATTAAACCCATCGATTTCAACTGTACACCAACTCTACCTACTGTACCAACCGTTTTACCCGAAACTCCAACGGAACCAAAACCTTGCGTAGAGCTTACTGTTAAGCCTTTAAAGATCAAATTACCAATCACTGCATCTGATAATTCTTGCAAGGTACCTAAGACTATATTCCTGCTAACACCGCCGAGTTCTCCAGAGTCCCCAGCTCCAATACCTGCAGCACTTGCAAGCCAACAGCGCGCTGCTAGAAATGCATCGCGCGCTCCTCGCACAAAGGGAAGCAGTCAACTCGCTCCGACGAACAGAGCGTCGAGCCCCAAGGATTCTCCTGAGAGCAAAAGACGAGTACATAAATGTCAATTTAGTGGCTGTCGAAAGGTTTACACAAAAAGTTCACATTTGAAAGCACATCAACGGACCCATACTGGAGAAAAACCATACAAATGCTCTTGGGAAGGTTGTAATTGGAGGTTCGCACGCTCGGATGAACTTACTCGACACTATCGCAAACACACTGGAGCTAAACCCTTTAAATGTGTGCATTGCGATCGCTGCTTTTCTAGATCAGATCACTTGGCACTACACATGAAAAGGCATTCATAGTAAACATGATATATGTCTAGAACTTTAACAAAATTGAAGGTACGAGATGCGAGCCTTTCACTGATGAGAATTAGAATATTTTATTAATAATTTATTCCTGAGCCCCAGGTGTTGCTTCAAAGGCGCCGAGAAAAGTTGCCATGATAATCGCTACACGAGGTTTATTTGGCTCACTGCTGGCCCGACTCGCTTCTATGCATGAAAAACAACGTTCTACTCTCGTCTCATTCATGTCACTGGCTTGGGAATTGAGAAAAAACATAGTGCTTACTTGGCTGACAAAGATTTTACTCGCCAGCTCTCAGCATAATGCCATTGTTTGTGTTATGCATGAACGTGAAGGAACAGACTCGGTACGATTCAGCGTACGTGGTTGATAATACCAAGAGTAATCGATGCGTGGAACGACCTATATATAAAGAACAAATATAAAAACTTGGGTATTAAGGAAATCTGAACATGCATTCGTCAACAGATTTTATTCAACTGTCCTAAATATAAAATCAAACGGCACATCGAAATCAATCGTTCGCTGAATGTAAAAGTTCACGAAGTTTATTAACAATATAGAGGGAGAGATATTCTCACAAAAGAGAACTTTAAATCCTCAAAGGAAAAGTCAAAATATGATGTAAATATATATTCTTTGACTTCATGTAATAAGAGAAAAAAAAACGAAAAGGAGAATGTATTAAGAATACAGATATATATAGCGTATAAACGCAAGTCTACCGTGTGCTTTTTGAGGGAAATTGTTATTGTTAAAAACGACATAGCAGATGTTTTTGAGTGCCTTGAATGAGGAGTCTTTGAATGGAAACTCGTTTCGAATTCAGCTTGTTATATTTCAAAAGTATTTTCTAGCTCTTTTAAAAACTACCAAAACTCACAACTGATAACCAAGATTGTCTGCAATATGTCAGCACAACTGACAGTCGTTTCATCAGTGTTGTGAGTATATGAGCGTTTTTTCCCTTGGATATTTCGCGGGATTATGTGCTGCCCTTTCAAACTGAATTATTGCACGCCATTTTATACTGCTATATTTTAATATCGAGATGGAGGTTTTTGAAGTTAGTGAAATGTACGCATGAGTTTTGACGCGCAGCTTGCAGCCTAGTATGGTGTTGTTTTCCATTCATTTAATGGTTTGGCTGTTTACTCGGAATGCGATAACATGGCTGATCGGGGCTGCTGAACGCCGAATAATCGACGAAGACAAAAAGGCTGACCGATCAAATGTGGGAATAAACGTCAAGGCAGTCGTAAAAGCGCTTTAGTTTTCCGAGATTTCTGCCATTCGTCTCCCTATGCCCAACGAGCAAGTTTTTCGCACGTACTCGCTCGTTCACAGACGTGAATGCGAGCCAAATTAGTTGTCACGAAGACTGCGTGGTTTCGGGAACCCTGTCCCGGGACAACAGAAAATCGATTCTGTCCATTTTCAAACCGGGATTAGGTTCGACAAGGTGAATTTTTGAGTGTATAAATTCGCGTACGTAAATATATTAAATCGGTATGTGACTCGAGTTACAAATGGATCAGTTTGCACCTGTCCTGGTGTATATCGTCGGTCATTAAATTTTTAAGTCCATTCTTTTTCCTGAAGCTTATTCATATGCGCTTCTGTTGTAAGACATGTTTATATTTTTGGCAGAAATGAAGCAGATCAAAACAAGTACACAATGCTTTTGTATGCAGGACTTTGCAAGTGCGGAAATGAAACCACTGTCCCTGACACTGGTTATAATATTTTCCTCGTGAAGCAAGCGTTGGTGAAGTTACATCCTTATACAGCAATTATTTTTTTAATCGGCATTTCTAAGGCTGTTGTATCTGCACTGCAGGTATTTTATTGAAACTGTTTAAATTTCGTTGCAATAAATAATCAAACACAAGTCTATTTCGGTCAATCACGTCGCTCCATTCCCAGATTTTAGTCAAGAGACAAGACGATCAGTTTGTTTACTTAAGAGGGAGAGATTGTATTCCTCTAGGAAAGTAGAGTCACTAGCACATGACTAAGAAAAGCCAGTAAATTGTTAGCGTTTTGTGGAGGCGATAGTAATTTGTATTTGCAAAGATTGGAATCTTGGGTATATTTTCTTGTTGCCTGCCTGTCTCGATAACGGAAGTTCCACTTTGAATACTGATCAAGTTAGTTTATATTCCCCTCCGAATACATGAATAACAATGTTGGTTTTCAGACTGTTTGGGTTTTATTTTGACTGCATTTGAACTATTTAATTGAACATTCTTTCATCCTTGAATTAAGGTCTTTCCGCTGTGTGCAAAATATTTTACCGCTGTTCTAGCTATCTGAAAATACTTTTGGATAACCCGTTCGTGGGAAATTGAAGTATAATCCCAGGCATCAAACGTGGGTTGTCATCAACGTTGGACTTATTCAGTTGATTGTGTTGCTTTTGCTTTGTTTTGTATTGTGTGAAGTTAAACCATGGAACGGCGTTTTCCCACGCTAAATTCATAAGAGGCCGAGAGAAGCTGTGAAGAAATCTAAACACTAATTGTAATGTCTATTGTGAAATGGGATTATTAATACATATCCACTTTAATACCGTCGCTGACCCCTTAAGCGCTTTATGAAAAGCTTCGCCCTTGATTGTGCAGTCTTGCACTCATTCCATTAAGATTTACGTAGCAAATAGATCGCCCTAAAATGGACTCTACTTGCAGAAGTATGCTGGAGACTCCACTTGACTTATTTGAAAATGACATGTTATCCATGTAAACAGCAAATAAACCGGGCATCTAGCAAACAACTTGTACAACTTGGTCGTGTATTTATATTCATGGTGATTAAACTTTTATAATTTTTGCATAATTTGTGTGTTTTGAAAGGTCGGCAAGCAAAATGGTGTTAGTCACGATTGAGTGACTAAATTGAATGGACTGTAAACTGATTAATTCATTGTAGAACCAGTGAATGTTAAAACGGATTTGGTCCCTTTCAAACCATTCTTTATTGGGAAAATCCAATTGCCTCGAATACTTTTAATAATACTACACCACAGACTACTATCTTGTTAATTACTATTTTTCTGCACAATTTTCATGACAAATTTTTGTGCCAATTTAGTTGCTCAAATGAATATAATTAGTTTAGATTATAAGTCAAATTCTCCAAGTTGTGTTGTGCTGTTATCCTATCAAGTAAATGAAAAGAACTCTGCATGGAAGCCAGGAATATTTTGAAAGCTAGATGATACAAGTGTATACATTAAACAAATACAGTATCTGAAATTATTCAGTAAAGTAGTTATATAGCCACTACTGTTAATTGTTTGTTTTGTGGCTAAGAAAACATTCGCTTATTAGTGACTTCAGTCTGGCTACATCACATTTTAAGGAACTCCAATGTAACTCTTAAGATAATATTATTTTCAAGTGAGGCCTATTGTAATATTTTAGACAGAAAAAAGATCCTGGATTCAACATGATTTATGCCCATGACCTCCACATCGCAAAGTGTGATGCTCCACCAAATGAGGTATGAAGCTGTATATCTGGCACAGCTTGTACTCCCTAAATTAAAATTGGCTATACAGGTATGTGCAGCCCTTTAGGGTATGGTTTTCAGGCCAAGGAAAATTTTTCAAAATTCAGGGAAACTGAAAAGGGGGGAGGGGGCACCTAAAAATTCCAAAATGCTAAAGTTTTGTATGAGTTGTGATAACCATTTCATTCACCAGTTAAAGCATCAGCTGATTAGCACAGCGACCATATTTGGTCCTACAAACTTTCTTTGCTGGCTCAGATCCTATATCGAAGTCACTTTCATCATCACCATCATCAGAAGAACTGGCAGTAGCATCGTCACTGCTGCATTCATTATCACGTGTTTCTGTCAGCAACCACTATCTTCATCGTCATCATGAGCTGGTTCACGATGAGCTGTTTGCAGAAGGCATTGGCCACGTATTGTTGTTGTTTCTAATTCTTTTCTTCTAGTTTGCTGAATGTGGCTGGTAATTATTGCAACGTTTTCGTACTTCAGTTTTTTCTTGGTAGCGAGTGTCTTTTTAAGTATTTGTCGAGTTCAAATACATACTGGAACTTCAAATCTGCAGTCAAAATAAGCTCCTCCCAGTTGCAATCTTCGTATGGCTTTTCTTCACATTTTCGTCTGTTTTCGATAGTAGCTTAATACCTGAAATCTTTCATAAAGTTTAAATGTTTAAAAACACACTGTTGAAAATTTACCTTCATACCAAACGAACGACAGGTTACTAACAGCCTTGCTGGAATTGAAAGAAGACTTGCTGGATAGCACTGCATGGCCAGTAATCATGCAATGGTTTGACAACGATTCACGAACTGATGATTAGCTATCTGTTATAAACATGGTTACATGGTGGAATATAAAATATTGACATTCAAAGCATTCTCATACCTCGTTTTGTATCATCTATAAATGGGGAAGGGGGTCATTATAATTATACCAGTGTTCTTTGACCAT
>JANSTR010151854.1:0-10794 GCA_025434805.1 Antipathozoanthus remengesaui | reverse complement strand
TATTTTTAGCCATGACGTCAACCCGATGAGGTCATCTTTTTCCTCCACCAATCCGAACACAGCACCGATGACGTCATCTCCTCTCTCCACCAATCAGAACCCTCCTTTTTGGTGAGCCGCGGTCAGCGGGTTGCCCCATGACACTTTTGGTCTAAAGGGTCCGATAGTACTACTAGGGTCCTATTGTGTGTCTTCTTACGATAACAACTCCAAACATGTTATCTTACAGTGGGAACACGTTGTATGTCGTCTTAGACATTGGGGATTTGTTGTATGTCGTTTTACAGCACCGGACTGTTGTATGTTGCCATGCGGTATGGACTCGTTGTATGTTGTCTTATGGTAGGGACTCGTTATACGTTGTGTTACAGTAGGGGCTTTTTGTATGCTGTCTGTTGTATGTTGTGTTACGATACAGCCTTGTTGTATATTGTCTTTTTGTAGGGACTTGTTGTATATTGTCTTAGGGTTCGGACTCGTTATATGTCTAACGGTAGGGACTCGTTGAATGTCGTTTCAATACGGTGGCGACTGGTGGTACGTTGTCTTACAGTAGGGGCTCGTTGTATGTTGCCTTACGGTTGAAACTTGTTGTATGTTGTCTTTCGGTAGGGTCTCGTTTTATTTTGAGCTACAGTACAGACAGACTTGCTGCATGTTGTCTTACGGTGGGTACAAGTTGAATGCTGTCTCACGGTAGGAACTTAATGGATGTTGTCCGGCTTACAGAAGGGACTCGTTGAATGTTGTCTTACGGTACGGACTTGTTGTGTTCGTCTTAGTTGTGGGACTCGTTGAATGTTGTGTTACGGAACAGACACGTTGCATGTTGTGTTACAGTGGTGACTCGCTGTATGTTGTCTTACGGTAATGACCCGTTGTATGTCGTGTTACAGTGCTGACTCGTTGTATGTTAATTGGCTTACGGAAGGGACTTGTTGTATGTTGTGTTACGGTAGAGCCATGTTGTATGTTGTCCGACGTTACGTATTCGTTGTATGTTATTTTACAGTAGGTACTTGTTGTATGTTGTATTACGATAGCGACTTCTTGTATGTTGTGTTATATGGTAGAAACTTGTTATATGTTACATAATCAACGAATCCCTAGGGACTTGTTGCATGTTGTCTTACGGTAGGGACTCATTGAATGTTATCTTACGGTACGGACTTGTTGTATTTTGTCCTGCGGTGGGGACGCGTTGAATGTCGTTTTACACAAGGGATTTGTTGAATGTTGTGTTAAAGTACGGACTTGTTGTATGTTGAATGACGTAAGGGGCTCGTTGTCTGTTGTGTTACTGTAGGGACTCGTTGTATGTCATTTTACCATAGGAACTCGTTGAATGTCGTTTTACGGTAGAGACTCGTTATGTATAGACTACCTTTGAACAGGATGGTGCAGTCAGCCTTGGGTTGCACATTTTGTGCTGCGTTTATATATATGGTATACATAGTGCTAATTTTGAGATCTTTTCCATTTTTCTCACACAGTTTTTTTTCTTTTTTTTAATATCTATTAACTGTAAGTTATTAATGAACATTTTTATAACGTTCATTTCAATTCCTCGCCCCTCTTGGATACTGTTCAAAGTTTGGAAAACATTTCTTATTTTTCCCAATGTCGGAGAGAAGACTGGGTCGGTGTCCAATATGGCCGTGTTTTTGTGTTGCTCCTCGAAGGCAACAAAATAGATCGTAATCAGTTGTATTTTTCGTTATTTTTTGTAGTATATAGTACTTTTGTGATGGCCTCTGTTACACGTGAGCAGCTTGTTAAAATCCTGGATGAGAAACTAGCGCCTTTTAAACAAACTATCGCTGAGTTGAAGAAGTCAGTTGACGAAGCACATGAATTTGCGAAGTTTGTGAACAAACAGTACGAGGACATGAAGAAGAAAGTCGCAGCCTGTGAAGAAGAGAACAGGAAAATCAGAACGGAGAATGTGGTATTAAGAAGGGCTCTAGATAATGTGGAATGGTCGCTTAAGTCGGTACAGAAATCCTACAACGACCTTGAGCAATATGGGCGCAGAGAATGTATAGAAATTCGTGGAATCCCGCAACTCGGTGATGCTTCTGAAGAATCAACAAATGATATTGCCAAGAAAGTTGGAAAGTTAATTGGTGTAAATATCGAGGACAGTGACATTTCTGTAAGTCACCGGATCCCGATCAAGAAATCTTACGCGAACAAGGCCAAAAACCTTGGTCCAGCTGCAATCATCGTCAAATTCACGAGGCGTGACAAAAAGGACAAACTGTATCGCGCTCGTACAAAACTGAAGAATGTGACAACCAGAGACTTGGGATTTTCAAGTAATAATCACATTTATATTAGTGAGAGTTTGACGGCACAAAATCGGAAATTATTCAATGAAGCATTACAAGTAAAGAAAAATCAAGATTATAAGTACATATGGACTATAAATGGTCATACTTACTTGAGAGAGAACATGGAAGCACCAATTGTCGGAATTAGCTGCTCGGAAGACCTGGACGCTCTCTGAAGACTGAAGCTGTAAGAATCAATCACAGTGTCTTACATGATCACTATCATACAAGATTCAAGAGCAGGACACACATGAGCAAGAAGAAATATTTACAGTTAAAATTCACTCTGTAATAAGTAAAGGAACCACGAATGGGTATGTAAAGAAATAATCACGAAACTAATATGTAAATATGACTATCGGTATGAGTGTGAGTGACTTCTTTACATGCTCTAAATGTCCTGATGTTACCTTCAGAGAATCTGATGATAGAACCAGACTGACTGAGTACTCTGCGTTACCGTCTTTAACTATAAGCTATGCTGATAATGCTTGCCATTTGACTAACCTAGATGCTGATTTAAATATGCCTGCTGATTGCAACTTCAATTACTATACCCTTCATGGCTTTCATAGCAATCCTGATATTACTGAATGTTTTGCCAATAATGGTGCATTTTCCATACTTAATTCTAATATCAGAAGCTTATCGGCAAATTTTGATAGCTTGTCTAGTATGCTAGTAGAATTATATTTTCCCTTCTCAATGATTGGAAGACCTGAAACTAAAATTAAGGTTGAACCTCTAATTAATATAGATTTGCCTGGATACTCTTTTGTTTCTCAAAATACCCTCACTGATGCTGGGGGTGTTGGATCTTATGTCAAAAATGATTTACATTTTGATACTTTTTCTGAATTTTCAACGTCAACTATTGATTATGAAGCAATTTGGATTGAAGTACAAAACAATTGTGGTTCAAATATACTCTGTGGTATCATATACAGACATCCAAATGGCAATCTAGAAAACTTTTTAGAGTACCTAAACTCATTAGCAGACAAAATAACTCGAGGATATAAGTATTCTGTAATCTTAGGGTGATTTTAATATAGACCTTTTGAAGATTGAATCTCATCAACAAACGGATGAATTCCTGAACAGCATTGGATCACTCTTTTTTCAGCCTCATATTATACAACCCACAAGAATTACTGATCACTCTGCTACCTTAATTGATAACAGATTCTTTAATTCCCTAGAGCATTTTACAATCAGTGGCAATATAATATGCGATATTACAGATCATCTACCAAATTTTCTAATATTTGATAAATTTTCCACTCTTCCGTAGGTCATTCTATAGGGGAATTAAAATAACCCACAGTCTTATTCAAAAGAGTAGGATGTCGACCTGGTATTGTACTCTGTTCCTCGTCACATGGAAAATTCTATTTTAAAAAATTGTATTCTGCGTTTATGCAAAAGGTTTGATCAATATTGGACTATATAGCCGTCAATCTACATTCTCATAGTTGATGCATACGATAAGAAATGGATCTCAAACTATCAAACATGACGGATATTCGTTTCATAATCTCACCGGGGAGGGCAAATTCACATACAAATCAACCACACAAGAAGGAGGCTTGCTCTTTTAATGTATCCTGAGCTGTATAATAGTTACAAGTCTTCAACGTGGCACTGATTCATTTTATGTCTAATTCTAGTGGAAGGAGCAACAGCGGCATAGTCAAACTCATGTAAGTTGTTTTGTAGTGATGATGTTTCTTTATTTACCTTTACTGACAGAAAATGCCAGCGGCCTCTAACTCTTAATCCTATCCAGTCCAAGCTTTTTTGAGGTCTCTCCGTCCAAGGGGGGATTCCACCACCCCCCGTTAATCTTCTTAGTTTTAATCCAAACTTGATGAAACTTTGCACAATTGATCATTGTGGCATGCTCTATCTTTTGGTGGTAGTGTATTGCACTTAGGTGTAATGACGTCATAGTAACGTCATCAAATTTTCCACGACAAGATATCACTATGAGTTCCATATAAAGGAATGATAGTTCTTTGTGGCAGTTCATACTCCAATCAAATATCTGTACGACGTAATGATGACGTCATGTAACTGGTATATTTGATATATTTCAATCATTTTGTAAAAAAACTATCAATATCCCTCCATAATATTGGCCACCATGGTAACACAACACCAAGAGTAGTATTGGAACTCACATAAAAAGGATTGCCTGGAATGTTTTAGGAAATGTCGTGTAATTTCAGCTTTGAAATCCAAATTGTTTTAAAGTTATGATGAAGAAACCCTTTAGGGGGGAGGGTGGATTGACTGGATAGGGTTAAACTCTGCGGCCGGTTCCTCAAAAGCTATTTAATGCCAACCTAGAATTAGTAAAAACTTGGATCGAGTCTTATGAACTGTGTTTAGATAATAAAAAGTTTTAAAAGAAATTTATCTGACATCAAGCGGAAACCTGACCAACTATAAATACAAAAATTGTGATCCAAATTGATATATTTCGAGCCAGATGAAACCTGGAGTTAGGATTCAGTCCTAAGGGATCCACCATTAGAAAAGTGATGGGGGGGGGTGGATTTTCAATTTGCAGGATTTTTTTATTGTCTACTGCTTGTGTAGGATCCTTTTTGCAGGCGAAACTCTATTTTCTTTGCACGAATTTTTCTTTTTCTATCGTTTTTGCTTGCAATAATTTTTTTTTTGTTTTTTTCCCCACCCCCATCACTTTTCTAATGGTGGATCCCTAAATTAGTACTTTTTGTATGGCAAGGGACATGAGACAAAATCATACCAGTGGAGAAGCGTTTTCAGTGAGGAACAGGGCCCTAATCACGAGGCAGATAATTTTACATGTAGAAGCCGTGTTTTCATCCTTTCAGTACCAAAACTGCTCTATGACGCATTGCTGAATTCTCCTAAACTGTCTCCATAGATTTTTTGTAAACAGGTTGGGAGAATTGTTCTATCATGGATAGTTCTCTGTATATGATGATCGTAACCAAACAGCGTATTCTGTGCAGATAATCAAAACAGATTGTTTAAACAAGGCGCGATTGATCTCTAAACAAGATGGTGATGCAAATCGTGAATGTGTCTATAATATTTTTTTACCGTTTGTTTTTAGAACATTTTTTTGTCTCTGTAGAGTTTATGTAGCTGGAAAGCAGAAAGTAGTTTAGAACGTAGAACTGCCGACATATGTTAGAATAATAAATTAAATGCTTGGAAAACGCAATTTGTTTTCAGTAATACATCTATGCGCAGATCTTAATAATTCCCATTTTATTCCTTTTTCCTTTTAAGACGTGGACGTTGATAAACCGGACGAAAGGTCGATCCTGATGTATGTTTCCTACTTGTCTGATAAACTGGCAGACTTTGTCACAAAAGCGCATCTGGCAAGAGCACAAGCAGCCGTACGGGTCCCGGGAAAGAGATCTGTGAAAGACGTGGCGCTCACAGCACAACTGGCGAAGAGACGAGAATCTGCCCACCCCGCTATTGTAACTCAGAAGACTGGCTCCAAAGGACTAAGTACTAGTCCTGACCATAACTCGGGGAAAAAATCCGTAAAAGACGTGGCCCATTCAGCACAATTGACAAAGAGGCGAGACTCTGCCCACCCTGCCATTGTAACTCAGAAGACTGGCTCAAGAGGTTTAAGTACTAGCCCTGGCTCCAGAGGACTAAGTACTAGTCCTGGTTCCAGAGGACTAAGTACTAGTCCTGAACATAACTTGGGAGTTGTCCAAGCGAGACTGAGTTCCAGTACTAGTAACCTTGGTGTTGCAAAAAAGACGCGAGTAAGTACAAGTACTGACAATCTTGGAGTTCCGAAAGCTCGGAGAACGAGTTCCAGCACGGGACATCTCGCAGTTCCGAGAAAACCCATCGCAAGTTTAAGCAGTGAGAATGTGAGAATTCCCAAGAAGTTACGGATGAGTGCGAGCAGTGAGAATGTGAGAATTCCCAAGAAGTTACGGATGAGTGCGAGCAGTGACAATTTGTCAGTGCGCAGGATGACGAAAGCGAGCGAAAGCACGAGAAGCAGAAGATTTTCGGTTCCAGCGAATGAGAACACGAGGCAACGAAGGCTATCGGTGCCTGCAGTCACTAGGGGTAAGCGGAGTGGTGTGAGTTACGGCAAAGGATTCCCGCCAATGGCTGTGGATGGTTCAGTGGATGAGAGTGCGATGGACTTGGACAGTCAGGAGAGCGACTTGGAAGAGTCACAGGTGAGTAGTCCAGTTAGTAATTTAGTACCATAACAGTGTTTTTCTTTAGGTTTAGTTTTTTTTTGGTTTAGTATAGAAGGTACACCAAATGGGAAAGGAGATACAACAGTGGCACTTTTCGTATCCCAAGCTAATGTTTAGACTGCTTTTAATACAGCTGGGGAAAGGAAGTACAATTAGTGGGGAAAGGCGGTGCAATGTACCCATGTACTGGCTTTACGAAAACACTGCATAAATATGCTGGTGACAGGCAGGAAAAACGTGATGGACGTTCTCAATCTTACTAAAAACACCGAGAAAGCTGGCAAAAGCAAACTCTGAAGCATATACAGATCATTCCTTACTTTCTATTTATATCAATATATCTGCCAATGTTTTGTTAAAAAAGTGCAGTTACAAGTTACGTACTTTGTTTGCAATAGTGGAATTTGGGAGCTCAATTTTAGAAACATGCCAGCGGTCGTTTCTTGCTGCTACCTTCAGCATGCGCAGTTGTTATCCCGATCTGTCTGTTGTGGCTGCTGTAGACAAGAGAGTGGTTTGCACTATAGGGGATCATTGAGTATTTTACTGGGACAGCAAACGAAGTGTCCATAAAATAGAGTTGTCCGCATTATAGGGGATCAGTGAGTATTTTACCGGGACAGCAAACGAAGTGTCCGTAAAAAGAGAGTTGGCCGTATTATATAGGATGAGTGAGCATTTTACCGGGACCAAGCGAGGTGTCCGTAATAGAGAATTCGATTGTTCCGTTACCATTTATTGTACTTGTTATGGACGTCCTGGTGAACTATTTATTCCACTTCCTATTAACTATTAATTTTATGTGAAAAGCTTTTATAGCCTAAATTACGAACAAGAAAGTTCTGACTGAAAGCACCACGACAATGGCAGGTTTGGCAGCATAGTCCTTATCTAGACTAGAAGTTTTGATCTTGAACCAACTTTCATAAACTAAATCAATATTGAACTATTAATGCGTTTAATAGTTAATTTGAACCTAAAGTCTAAACTATGCCGATTGAACAAAATCATCTCAATTCCTCTCTTATTGACAGTCTGTGATGATTACGTCTAGAAACTCTGAAGCGCTAACTGGCATCCCCTCGATCACAGAAGCACTTGAAATCTCAGGACTTTAGTTTTCTGCCGAGTTACTGGAATTGAAAATTCCATATATTTTTTTCGTATATTTTCATTTTAAATGATATTCTCACTCACAAATGTGTTTACAGTTCCGCCACTGAAAACTGTTCAAGGTTATTTTAATTGGTGAGTGAATCTTGCTTAGGCGAATTATCAGTATATCAAAGTTTTATATAATCAGTGGTTTTCGAGATGTCATTGTATTTAACAATTACACTAAACACAAACTTATCGTTTTAAGTCTTTACCTGCATGTAGTAATTTGAGTTGAATTCGACGGATGATATGATCAGGCTTAGGACGAAAGGATTTTGTACAAATTTGTACTTGTTTCGTTTACTTTTACTGCTGGTCAACATTAATGAGGAAAGTACTTCGTGTACCCTTTCTTGTTTTTTCAGTTCTTGTTCGCCATGTAAATTCTAACAATGTCGGAGCCAAAACTGAATTGTGTGAACGTGATTTAACTCAGAACTCGACTGAAATGTTGTGGTTCATAATACTTCTATACTTCAATATAAAATGATCTTTCAATAATATTTCTTTGTTGGTCATGAAAATGTTAACAGTATTATGTTATTTGTCTTTGTAAACTGAAACATTAAACAACAGCCGAATCAAATTGGTCCCAAACGATAGTTACACTTATATCAGTGAGTATCGTAGTCTCTTTCAAGAAACACAAATACTAATCGTAGAATCTCAAAAATGGGAAAATAGGGTTTACCTTTTAGAACTTCACCAACGCCAAAATCTGAGCTGTTTGTAATTGCTAGGAGACAATGTACGGTCAGCAGAATATCTCGTCACTGTTTGTGAATATTGATAAGTAATTTGAATGTAGAGAACATTAGCGTATTATTGGCCATGTTTCCTTTCCTGTCGGCCATTCTTAGCTATAGGGGAGAGTAGAACTCGTGCAGACGATGTGTGGATAACGTAATGATTTCCTTTCGCAAAGTAACCAAAGGTAAAGTTGTAGTTTTTATATTTTGTGTAGTTGTAAGCTGTCCGGAATTAAACTTGCTTAGTCTTAACGATTAGCAAGTATTGTCACTGGTGCTAGCGCGGGGAGCTGATAGATCTTCAGAAGTCATGCCGATTGATCGACAGAAAGATAGTTCTCGTATTTCTTACAAATCAAATCGAAGCGTGTCGTATTTTTTGCGAGCAAGCTCCGTATGATTTCGCTCGCGTTGAACTTGGTTATATCTACTATAGTTGATGAAGTCATTATCATAATTATTAAATGTCAGACTAAAAGAAATTAAAGAATATGCCCAATGTATTGGTTATCATATCCCAAAGTCCGCTCTCTTTTAGAGAAAATCCAGGTTTAACATAGCGACATGCAGTAACTATTCAGTTTAATGCTAAAATTCCGAGGGCTGTCTTGTATAGCATTCTCGACTTCAGCTATTCATTATAATGGTTTTAGCAATTTGTGTAAGTATCTGCTTGCACTGCGGTCTATACATTATCTATATATAGATCATTATTTGAGAATAACAGTCGTCCGTTTCTTGTTTCTCGCACATAGTTTCCTAAATCGGGAAATACTGACAGTATATTCTTCATATGTTATTCCGTTTGTTTGTCATTTCACGAAAAACTTCTGGGATATTTATCTTCATTTATTTTCGTTGTGAACTGAGTTTTCCTGGCAAGCTCTCGTTGCAAACCGTCCGCAGTTCATCCTGTAGTTGTATCGCTACATTTCATCCCAGTTCCTGTTGAGTGACTGTCGCGGAATGACACCCTAATCTTCATGAACTTGATTAGATTGGAAATGCCTTTCCACTACTAATCAATGTACTTCGTGTGAAACAGCAGAACTTTATTTCACTTGTGAGTATGGCTATTGTGAGACTCGCAGGTTATCAGCAACTGTAAAATCGCACCAAAATGATTTGTACCTGGATCTTTTTGACTTCATAGTTAAAATACAAAATTTCGTACCTTTGACTTTCCGAATGACTTGTCGGAATGAAATGAATGGACTATACTATCGAAAAATATCACTTAGAACTTGCAATATCAGTTTAGTATGTATATGCCATTTGCAAATTTGCGTCAGTTACAGTTGCATAAATCTCGCATCACTGTTGTAGTTTATATTAATGCCAGTGTTATATTTCTCAATTAGCGTCTTTTTTAGGAAACGATCGTCTTTAAATAACGGTTTTATTGAATAGCAAAGTCATACTGAACTTGAGATATTGATTAGTCAATGAATTAGATAAAATCATTGTCGAATTCTAGTTGATAAAAAGCGACTGATTGTCTGGCTGTCGCGGTTTTTAGTAAAATCATCTGCATAGTCACAAGTCACTAGTAACAGTCACTGCTTCATATCCAGAAACTGAAGACGAATATATAGTTTTTTAAAGTTGAGTTTTACTTTAGCTTTTTATATTTTTGTATATTTTTGTTTTTACATTTTGATATTCACATTTCCCTGATTCGTTGGTCATCTCACTGATCACAGCCAACTGGACTAAAAATGTTAATAGTATTAATACTAATAGCTAGCTTTTCGCGTGACAGATTTGACTGATGCTGTAAATGAATATATAATATATATCTGAGAGAAAGTCATTTGTGATCATTATTAAAACTAAGAATTGAGATTAAACTTTTATACAATGAATGAAAAGCTCACGTTTTCGATCGACATGATCAAAGAGGTGTATATTTATCAGTTAGATAATTCTACATTCAATGCTAAATATTATTGATCATATCGATCACGTTAATTTTTCACTTATGATCGTTCTACAGTTGACAATTTCTCGTAATGTGTTTTATGAAATATTCAGTTTGTTATGAAGTTTTTGGTTGTAACCAGGCACTACTACTCATTTTTCTTATAAGAATCACAAAATTTCGTGTGAGCCTCGTGATCCTAAACTTTACCAGTGCTTTCAGCCTCTAACAATTCTTAATGCGATTCTTAACATATTTTCAAATTTAAGCCTAAATACTCTTGTAAAACTAACAAATACTGACACGAAATATAAATAGCGTAAGCGCTCTAATACGACCCCCCTCTCTAATAAGACCGCCTATCTAATAATGCCCCCTAGAGCCTCAAA
>JANSTR010151843.1:0-10794 GCA_025434805.1 Antipathozoanthus remengesaui | reverse complement strand
TTATATAATTAATTTATTATTCATTGTAATTGTCACTGAAAAACCCCTATGGGGAGTGGTCAATAAAGTATTGTATTCTGAAGCGCACCTTTTCAGGAATTTTAACACTCCGTGAATTTCTTGACACGCGTTAAATAACGTGGACTCAAATTCAAAGTCAAATCGAGTAATTCTATGAAAGAGCACTTTTTGTGGAATTTTAACTCTCCGTGATCCTCTTGACACGAGTTAAATAATGCGGACTCAAAGTCACCTCGCGCAGGACTAATATTGTATGCCAAGTGGTAAGAGTTTTTGTTTAATTCATCCTGATCATGTGTTTTGCCATCATAGAATCAATAAGTATCCGAGTTTTATATATTTCTACCTTCAATCAGAAATTATCCTGAAAATCTTTATTTCTTTTCTGCGGGTTCTCCACTGAAGTTCAGGAGAACCCACTCTAAATGTCACAGATGCACAAAAAAATTAGAAAAACCTACAACGGAATTCAAATGTGAAGAAAATAAACAATTTCAATATTTTAATTAGGGGTTATATTAAAAATAAAAATCAGAATGTGCGAGTTGTACCAATAACAATTGGCAGTTTTGAAAATCTATTTGGTGTTTCTTAAATAGGATCATAAAAGTTCCAAAACTTGCACCGAATATGAGTTCGAATATGAGAATAGTACGGGTCTGATCTGGTAATCATTGCTAGTCTTGTCGAGGTTCTATTTGCCTCAATGAAAATCAAATCCGTACTTGCACACACACATAAAAGGATATATCGTAAGGTCCACGAAATGATCTGTGGTCTTTATCCACGTCAAATGACGGAAAGAAATACAAGATATAAGTTTTCTCGAAAATATTGCGCAATACCTATGACGTCACAAAATATGTAAACACAAATAACGAGTACATCATGGATTGTCTCTCAACATCGAGAATGACGCTAATATAGCACAAAATGAATTGATGGTTTGGATCCATCGGCTGTGATTTTAGTGATAAATTAGTGATGTGTCAGCGGTAAGCACATACAAGAATAAATAGGTAAGTGTAAACGTTGACATATAGTGATTTTTAGTAAATGCGTTACCATCGAAATGCAAGTTTTTTCCGATAAATTTTAGAAAAAGTCACAAAATTTGGCGACTATTGCTTGAATATCAGGCACTTTCTGCTACTCCCCCAAGTAAATGCACTTGTAAATGCAGTTGTCACGTGTTCTAAAGTGTTATGTATCGGATACCAATAAAAAATTACAAGGATGCTATCTAATAAAATAGGCCTTAGGTTGACAGAGAAGTCAAACAGGAACCAAACATGTAGAGTTGCAGAGCTATAGATAATCGCTTGCTAGTTCGACGCTATGAGGCAGCTGAAATAAGCTGAACAGATCCACTTACAATGTGAGATTCCGAAGCTATAACAAGCCGATGAAACCACATAATGAAAGATTAGATAGACAAATTGCCAGTGTATGTAAATCTGCTTTCTATTCTACTAGAGCAATTTCACGCATAAGGAAATTTATGGACGCTGCTAAGACCCTTGTTCACGCGCTTGTGATATCTAAACTAGATCATTGTAACTGATGCAGTTCATTTTTGACTATCCAAGTACAAGATAGAGCGCTTACAGTTTGTTTACAGTTTACAATTTGATTTACATGAAATTAAAGAGAGCTTTCTTATTAACTTCTACAGACAAAAATGAAGTGGCAGTGAATGTTCCTTAAGTTGTATATAATCCCTAGTCCAAGCAAAGCATTTTCGACATTGACTTAAGCCGTGATAGGTAAACAGAAAAGGAAATTGTCCTACCTGTCATTTAGTCCCATTTTCTGGATTGAAGGTAATACCACGTAATCATCTTTTCCATCGAAGCTAAGAGCCTGATTTTCCCTGCAAACAAACAAAAGATTATCAAAGCTGCTGCACATTCCTATTCGGTAGCACCTTAGTTGCTTCAAGACGGATACACCAATGGTCTGGCCACTTCTGGGAATGCAATGTTAATTGGCTGAGCAAACTGAATTTGTTTAATTTTCCTGAGAAACAAACGAAATACAGCAATTGGCTTGTTAGTTAATCTCGTAGATGATTATACGACAGTGGTTTTTATACAGCCAGTTATGGGGATGCAACCTAAATTGACTGAGCAAAATGGATTTGCTACCCATTTTGTTTAACTTTTCTACGAAACAAATAAAAATTCGCTTTTTAGTTAATTTCGTCGACGTTTACACGACAGTTGTTTCTAAACAATTGTTTAACTTAGTTCCGAGGCCGGAACACCCGGAACGGTATAGACAACAGATATAGACGTTACTTACCAAGCTGGGTCCGCGAGCAGTCCGCCAAATTATCAAATTACCAAAAAATCTTTTGTTTTCATGAGCTAATCAGAGCGCTCGTACTATCGAGGCCATATATAATAATATGATATACTGACAAAGTTAAGAGTCCAGTTCCTTGAAATTATCTGAGAAGTTTTACCCTCCTGTCTGTATCGAGTCCGTAGCAAGAGTATATTGAACTGATCTTGCAGTTTGATTTTTTGTTGGTTATTTACTTGAATGAATCTCACCACCAACCTTCCACAACTCTTCCACGTTCTTGCTTCGGGTAATGATATGTTTTAAGGTTGGTGTCAACTTGTTTAGATCAACAGCTTGTTCGAACAAAGTGTCAATATGGACTACTTAATAAATCTCTCTCGTCTTTATGTATCCAAGTTGTAGAACGAAGAGTTAGGTTACTTCAATATAAAATCTGCGCCATATTCTTTCAGGTTTCTACCTGAGAACCATGAATCGGAGAGGACATTTTCATATGCTTTTAATTTCATTCAACAAGATGACTAGCAAACTAGTTTACCCTTCCCTAGGAGAGTAAAATGCTAGTGTCAAAAGTTGTCTGTCGAAAGTGCATGCAACTGACCTGTCCGAGCACTTCGCCTCCAAGCGCGACCAGATAACGTCCTGTTGGCCATACACGAACATCCCAACCATTCCTCCAGTGATGGTGGTGTCAAAGATATTCCCTGAATCCGTTAACGTCGCCTCTCCTTGTTTGATCTTCACTCTGTGAAGAACCAACGCGACCAGCGCGGAGAATAAATCCAGTTAGCGAGCGGTCCGAAAAAAAACTCATAATGACCGGTCATTATCAAATTATCATAAAATCTTTTGTTGTAAGGAGTCAATCGAGCGTGTGTACTATCGTATCCATAGAATAAATTAGATGAACTATAGAGGTAACCAAAGGTTAGTCAAATGCTATCGAGCCATGAACCATTTCGCATTTGCAGAAACATTCTGTATTTTATTGCCGGGGAGGCAAGTGTACCTATAGTGTTCGTACAGTGTATTTGATGAACGTTTTACAGTGGGAAAGTAACGGAAATAGGATGAAACTGCGAAAGAAACGTTCATCAAGCAGCCCCAAGCTATTGAATTCTCCGTAACTGTCTTTATAGTTTCCTTATAAACATGTTGCTTTTTACCTTAGATAGTTTGATTTAAAACTATTTTGAGTGCATATTTTAAAGTGAGAAGATACATGTTGATGAACCATTGCCGAAGTTGAAATGGTTAAGCAATAGCAACAACTTGATAATTACATGTATGCGTGTTGAGGAAAAGAAATATATTAGTTACGTGCGATAGTTCACACACTGCTCGATTATTTAAAAACTATATTAAAAGCATGATAAAATCAACCGAGGGTTGACGAAAACAATTTTCCGCGCCGTAAATTTGGAAGAAAACTGACGTTTCGAGCGCAAGCCCTTCGTCGGAGATGCTCGGTTGATTTTATCATACGTTTTACCAACCCGCCGACGCAGTCTATAGTTTTTTAAAAAACTATTTACTTAGGGTATATTAAAAGCATCCACAAGTTTCTGAACCTTCAAGATTTACGAAACACTATTAAAATACAGTACAAGTAACAATAAATAAGCCATGTTACATTAAATTCAGTGTTCTTAGTATCTTACCGAATGCAAAGTCGTGCCGAACTGAAAATCCATCGAACAATGCTGACAAATTTATACAGTCAAGGAAGGAACGGAAAACCACATTCAAAACGGATCAAATTCAGTATTTTGACCATATGCGAAACTGGGAGATCATTTGACATACATTTTTGAACTGCTCTTTCAATGCAATCCAGCCGGTCCAGCATAATGTCATCGTTTATTGATACTCGACATTGGTACTCGATCAACCAGGAGCAAGCAAGGTCACTTGCATGGCTGATCCTTCAGTAACCCACTGAGAATATAAACGCCGACCGACTCGTGAAACAGCAAGGTTAGGCTCCACTCGAAAGGAACAAACTTCATGGAATATTTGACAGATAGTGTCACAAGTGAACAAAGTTACTTTCCACTGGCACATGCAATTAAAAGATACTGGTTGCAACATTGTGTCACACTGATGCTGCTGGGTCGCGTGAGTGCAAATACTACCCGATCGCCATGCACTTTGTGTAGTATCTGCAGATCTAGCGAAAAGGTTATATGGGGGTACCAGGGGCAGAGCAGTCACTTACCATTGGCAAGGGCCAACCTGACCGCCACGTACTCTGTGTAGTACCCAATGATGTGTCATAACGGAAGGAACGAGCGAACGAACGAAAACACGAAATCGAGAGCCAAAATCGAGAAATCTTACGCTCAATGTGAAACACACTTGGGATTTCTCTTCAAATATAATGCTGTCTCGCTTCACTCGACAGCAATCAACTTTTTGGAACATCACTGAAATCCTTAAGAGCTGTATTTTTAGAAACAACTTGCAGTCAGGCAGATGAATGGGTAGCCATTGAGGTACACAGACTAACATAAAAGAGCCGGCCACAGACACAGGCAGACAAACAGGTAGATACTGACGCTGACTGGCAAAATAGGCAGCATCTCAGGATGCAGATAACAGGGCCGCCGCAAAAACCTGACAGTAGACAGACAAACAGCAAGTCACAAACGCAGACAGACAAACCGGGAGCTACGGACGAGACAGACAAAACGACAGTCACTGACAGAGAAACAGGCAAAAAGACGCAAAAAGATAACAGTCAGAGACTGACACAGATAAACAAACCGACAGCCATAGACGCAAACAATAAAGTATGCAGGAAACAAGTGCAGAGAGACAAACAGGCAGCCTTCGATGGAGGCAGGCAGTCAGACCGTTTCTGACACAGACAAACAGTTGGCAGACATCAAACGCTTGCGATGGCCATCTACACTAAGCATACGACACAAAGGTAACAGATATAGATAAGCTGTATTAACATCACCTTATGAGACCAATGGATGGTCTGTGGATCACGTGGAAGGCATAAGGCATTTCATGTTCCCATCCTTTCATCTCTGGATCGCACCACAGTTGGGTAACCTGTGCATTAGCAGAACAAGTAAGTTGCTAAAGACAATGAAAAGTGGCACTGCAGTGAGACTATCCACGAGGACAGTTTGCTGATGCAGTAGGAACATGGACCAACATACAATCATCTAAGAATGTTCAAAAACAGTTTTAACTCAAGATCCAAATTTAACTGAGCAGTCAGTCGAGCACTTTAAACGGCTGTCCAAGTCGATATAACATTGTCATAGTTATAAAGCCCTTTACCTAACTAGACCTGCTCAATTTATAGAACTTCATGGGACAGTTGTGAAAATACGATATATGTAACAGGATTTGCTTGATACCCTGTATCATGTATCAAACGTAGACAGGTGCTGGCATTAGATAGACTGGGCTTTTATTAAAGGAATTATCGGTCACAATTAGGAATTACCAAGAGTGCTCAGAATGGTTAAACTAATAACTACTTTGCTAGAAGTTTAAATTTTATACAATTTATATAATTTAAATTTGAAACATATCAAATGCAACTCTATTCCCTCGCGAAACTATTCATCTGGGAGATCAAAGATTTCGTGCCTTGTCAGAAGGCAAGCAATGTTCCTCCATGAGTCCGTAAGCATTGTTGTGGGCGTAACATTTCTCAATTTATCAGTGGATTTCGGAAACCATTTAAGTACCCTAGAGGGTGACCAAATCCCCGATGTAGAAACATTTGCGATAGACAATCTTCCTTCTACTTCTTTCCTTTATTCCAGAGAGCCGATCGGACATCTCTTCCTGTTTATACACGCTCGACGTCATATGTAAACAATCGTTTCAGAAGTTCACTGATAAATTGAGAAATGTCACTTGCACAACAGTTGATTAATTGAGAATTGTCGCTCGCGCAACAACGACAACAGACTTATGAAAGAAGATTGCTAGCTTTTGAGAAGGCACTAAATGTTTGATCTCCCTGACAAATAGTTCCGCACGCCTTTGACGATTTTCAAGGAAAGGTCTGTTTGTTTCTCCACAGGAGTTCCATACTGAATCACAATAGTCTGTGAAAGATGAAACATTTGTAGACTTTTTAGCACAATCGCGTGTTATGTTCTTTCTGATATGGCAAACATTTTCAACCTTTTTACCTGTTCTAGATACTTCTAGATAAAAGCAAAGCAAGAAATACGCTTATTAAAGATAACAATAGCAATAAAATTTTGAAAATGATTCGATAGTGTATAATAGGTAGCCAATGCAGGTTAATCAGGATAGGTGTAATATGCTCCGACTTTCTGTTAAGTGTAATAATACGTGCAGCTATTTATCCACAATTTGGGGAGTCCATACAGCAGAGCATTGTAATGATCACGTTTCGAGGTAACAATTTTCTCCAGGTAAAATTCTGATCGTCAGTGTCTTGTTCAATAAGATGACTGTTGTAAGAGCCCTTTACCTTCTTGATCTTACTGGTCACGTGATTTCGCATATATGAATATATCGATAACTTCAGTCTTCAGAGCGTTTAGTTTTCCTTGGAGAATTGTCTATCTGCGAACACGCTTTTGAATAACAGCGGCGTTTCTTAGCGAGGGCTTTTATCAGAGAGAACTGACTATGAATATTTTTCTTATTTCTACAAATTTTGTGTTCCAAAATTCGACTTATTGCTCACTGACTATACATGTAAGTCAGACTTAAAATTTAGTTTTAGTATTTTCTACATTGTTTATGTTCCGGCAAACTGCTTCTTCCCATCTTCTTTCAAGAATGAGGTCAAGTATATTCATATTGGTTGTTTCAAACCACAGCACAGTTTTGGTCATTGTCAGTCATGCGTCAGGGAAAAAGTACAACAAGTGACTCATTGAACAGCCCGCACGCTAGTGAGTCACGTCAGATAGCGCGAGTAACCACAGCTTTTGGGAGTGTTTGTAATTGTTTGTAATCACTAAAAAGGGGGCAATCCCTTCCACCCAATATGGTACAAAGTCTCACTGAATCAACTATTCAACAGAAAGACAGAAAAAAACAAATGCACGCAGTAACGACGGCTTTTAAACCGATGATGCAATTGCGCAGTTCGATAGCCAGTATGGTGGACTCACTGAAGGGATTTGCTTCTTCATCCGACTGAAGAGACTGAAGAAAGACAGAAGAGATTTTCAGATGAGAGTGAGATTACAGCGGATAGGAAAACGATAGCTTTTCAATGTCGGTAAGTCCTTTGCTCGACCGGAGTTGATAAGTAAAGCGGCTCGCTATAGCTAATTAGTCGAAACTGCTGAAGATATCAGTCAGGATGGTGGGTTATCATGTGGCGTGTATCAGTCTAGCTTTGTTCTAACTGTCTTTATAAACAACTTTATGGGAAATGTCTTCATCTACTTTAGTGGTTTCGAAGGTCATCAAGCCGTGGTGTGCCGAGGCGTTGCCAGTGGATCGAATTTTGCCCTGTCTTTCATGGCGGAGGAACACGAGAAACATCAGTCAGTTCTAAGCGAATAAACAAAATCTCAAATGTCTGTGCTAGACGAAAACTAATGAGTTTTTAAATTTAATTTGCTAAGCTTAATACCAAACTTTTCAGATAGATTCGTGCAACAGGTCTACTCACGAATATTCAGGAATTTCACATTCCAGTAAATGTTCTTTTGTGCTTTTGGAGCAAGCAAGGGAAAATAAATATATTCCGTATCATTGGTGGTTTAATAATTAAATAAATGAATAGTTTTTAATATAAATAACTATATTTTTATCGGGGCTTAGTTAGCATACCAGAGTCAATTTTTTAACCTAGCTTTAGTGAATTGCAGTAAGTCATACAGTGTATAAATGCTCCCAGGCACGCATTTGCAATGATTGGTTACTTGGGTGCAACTGATCATGACTTCAAGAATAGACGAAAAAACTTATAAATACTAAATTAGAAATACTAATTCCACTCACATGCACTAAAAATTGCAACCGATTATTGGAATCAATAAAACACTAATATATGATTTGTACTGTGGAATTATGCTAAAACAGTAACAGCAGCACGTCTACTTAAGCGTTTGAGTAGGTGCGTTGTCCTGAAAAGCTATACGTTAATATAATTCTTACCTGGTTGTTGGTATCTCCAGAATGCCAAAGGGCTTTTGCAAGGTTATTACCAGGTCCAGTTGCGGAATTTACCAGCTGTCAAAATAACAAAGAACGCACAACAAATATTCTCCAATAAATATTCTGTCGTTAAACCGGGGTTCTGCCCCATACATTTACTGTAACTTTTGCTGGACAAACGAATGTTGATCATTATACCGGGAATATCGTTTGTCTGAAGGTCGTTAAACAGGGGTTCCACTGTGTATAGATGAGTGAGCGTGGTGAGTAGGATGTCTCAATTTTCAAGTGAATTATCTGTGGTCGTTTTATATCAGTACAAAACCCCCGCTTGTCAGTCTTGTCCTGGCCCTGTTTTTTATACGACGAATAATGTATTCCTGCTACGTTACAAGTTTTTATAATGCAACAAGTGTTTGTAACAGGGTAACAGGTTGGACAGGGGCTAAGATTCATCGATTAATTCATGCATATAAAATAAGGAAGGACATTTTAAATGAAATTATCGATTTTTATGCACAGCCTTCCTTACTACCAGCATTACGTAAATGATAATTTGTAAGATCCATGTGATACTGTAATTAGTGAAACAAATTTGGGTTCTTTTTGATAGGCATACTTATCCATTGACATACTTTCAACTGGAGTCCTTTTATCCCTGCATTAGTATCTGCATCTGCAAAGTTGATATTCTTCTGTCTCCACATGATAACATAGAATTTTGTGTTTGACTGGTAGCCAAAAACGACGCCAATGTAATCTGAACCTTCTTTTCCCTTCACGTACATTGTGCCCTTGTAGTCCACCGGACCATAACGCATTTTGCCTGCAGTCGAGAGCGACACAAAGCCTACTTCAGAATAAAAATTCATCAAACTGAAGTAGAGATCAGTTTTTAGTACGTGAAGAAGCTGGAAGGAAGTGAGCTAACCTAATACAAATTCGTTTACGCATCTAAAAGCCAACATTGAAAGATGTGTATAAATTGTTTAACAAACCTAAAATACTACTGACAATACTACTAGACAATACTACGATCAAACTGCACCAGTAATCTCAAAGTATAAAGGGCAATAACAGAAAAGGGGCATCCTGTAGTACGTCAAGTACACTAACATTGATCTTCTGTTTAACTTATTCAGATCTTAATCTGACCCGTCGTTTGTTATGGCAACGCTTATTTCGTCGTTTAATGTAATATTGCGTGATTTGCGTTGAAGGCTAGTACGCTCAGAGTTGTGCTTTTCAGTGCAAGGCCTGCTCTAAAAAGATGATTTCTAGCCATATCTACTTTCACTCAAACTAGCTCTGACACATTTGACAAAACATTATGCAGGCGTCCCCAATTACCCCATCACGCTACGGGTGTATTTCTATAGTATTTGCAGCCAAAACAGTAAGTTGAGGTTAGTTGCAGCTTAAAACTTGTTCTCGACACAAGATATAATGAAGTCTGACGACAGAACAAAGTTGAAGTGGGTGGGGTTGCCTTGGGTTCTCTTTTACACGAGCGCCAACCTCCACACAGCCACCGCTGCAATCGCTGACTGCCACAATCGGCAATCTGGTACATGGAGTTTTATAAACTCTCTTTTTTCCCTGTTGCAGGCAGGACTATGTAGTGAAGTTGAGGGTTATTCGTCACTAATATATAAATCAAAGCAAAACTGATCGAGAAATTCAGAAACAAATTCAAAAGAGCTAAAGTACTATTCCTCGTCTTTGTTTTTACGAAACATTTACCGAATCAGAGAAGGTTTCTCCAGGAGACCGCTTTTTTGTTATTTGTCTACATATAGTTGAATATAATTCGGCAAAAACGGTCAAGTGTGTAAGTAACATGTGCCTTGTGGGTTTTACATTGTGCACAATGCACATGTTGCTCTGTAAGGGTTAGTAAAATCTAACGCATTGGGCGATTGTTGTAAAACTTAAAACAACGAATTGGGCGATTGTTGCAAAACTTACAAATGGAGATAGGAAGAGATATGTTCCGGTTTACTTACCAATAAGCATTCCAGGATGTGTTGTGTTTGATACATGTTCTACGTCGATGCCCTGAAAATAACACTAGTGTTCTTAAAGGTTCATATGAACGGTTAATTTTTGGACAGCACCTATTCGCCGTCTTTAGATGAGCAAATGTGATCAAATGTAAGGAATACAAGATAGTTGGAGTTTTACTCTACAACAAATTTTTGCCATTAAATCACACAAAACCACATAATAATAGCAACCGCAATTACACTTGGTAAACTATTTCTTGGCAGAAGAAAGTCATGCTTATTGAATATCCAAAGTTGACAACATGAGTTTGATAAAAGTTTGGGCAAAATTTGT
>JANSTR010151832.1:0-10795 GCA_025434805.1 Antipathozoanthus remengesaui | reverse complement strand
ATTCCCGGCCCCCGGGCACTTCCTAACGTCAAATTCCCGGCCCCCGGGAAAAGGCTGCTGTCAAATGCCCGGGGGTTACCCGGGGGGGATGTCGAAGTTTCGAATTGATCGATACATTAGATCTTTAAACAAAAGACAATTAACTTTAACGAGAACAAGTTGTTTTTATTTACTTTCTTGTTTTGTGGTGTACAATTTCAATGAACAATTGCAAATTCAGTTCTATACGGAATATGCTCACAAAATAGTATATTGGATATACCTTTGGATTTTTACCTATTTTTCTACTTTTGGAAATGAAATTTCAAAAGTGTTTAGCGATAGCTCTGAGTAAGCAGAGAGAATGGTAACTGACAGCCATACAACGTATCTGCTGATTTATTTACCAAGCTAAGCTGTTCTTTTTGACTTCAAGCTGTTCTTTTTGACTTCAACATATTCACTTGAAATCAACTGTTCATGTAATGGTTTCAAAACTTCTTTGCATCATCAAAAACTTCTACATATGGAATATGTGTGTTTGCCAGTAATGTCAAAACTCATAAGTGATATATAATATAAATATATTTACAAATCAATATCATAGGTATACTACGCAGTTACACAGTGGGAAATATTGTCACAAGCATGGGTCTAGAAACCCAGTACTGCGAGTTCTATATTATTTTTGTAAGTACTTATAGATCAAATCGATATGATCTTGAAAACTTAACGGATGGGAGACCTATTCCGCAATGCACTGATATTATACATGAAATAATATGTAGATTACAATTGAAAAGAAACTATACTTTCTAAATTAAGAAGTCAGATCACTTTCCATCTGTCAGATTTTTCGTCCCAAACACAGTCGAGGCAACTTGTTCTTAAGAAAGCTCCAGGTGAGCGCCCGCATGCTTTCCAGCGGTAACTCGCGCTCTCATTTAACAGTCAGGGTTAATTTGCTCAAAACCAGTTTCAATAGCTGTTGAGTGACATTTAAGAGTTGGCTGGTTGGGCCTGACATAAGCCTGGTTCCCATATGATCTCTAACGATCGGCGACGTTCTGCGGAACGGTTGGCGACACTGTCTGCGTCACGTTACAGACATCTGGGAACACTCGACACGGCGACTGCGACGGTCGGCGACGAACGATCTGGGTGATCGGGAGAGTAGAACTTGGTTCTACTTTTCCGACCATTACGATCTTGCCGATCACGTCAGATTCTAGTGGAAACGCTTGTCTGGGATGGTCTGCGGTAATCGGCAACATACCATTGTTCCTATTGGAACATGTGTCAGTGACTACCCAATCAGAATTAAAAAAAAAATTTCGGGTCGTGCTAAGGCTTATGGGAATTCGGGTCTGCGATCGCCAACAATTACTGTATGGAATTAATTACTGTGTGGAATATGCGACTCATCGATCGCAGACGGTCGCCGATCGTTACAGATCATATGGTAACTATGCTATACTTGAGAACTGGAAAGCATTCTCAGCTTCGATGTAGACACAACATTTCATCAAGGCATTATTGCTTCCGGCACTGATTAACCGTGTCCTATTCATGCAGCTACAGAAAAATTCCCTTTCACTGAAAGGAATACATTGCATCATTCTACCAAGCTGATAATAATATAACAGAATTTGAAAAAAACTAATCAGTACTAATATTAAACTACTGTTTACAGCTTTATGAAGCTCTACTAAAATGTTTTATAGTAGATATTTTGGAGTGTTGCAAAGCTACAGGCACCGAGTGGAGACTCAAACCCACACGTGTGTATAGACAAGCGTCGAGAAAGATTGCACTAACTCAAAAATTACTTGCATTGTCTTTCCGTCCATGCACTTGCAGGAACTAGAATGGTCTCGATAGTACTGCATGAGAAAACTGTAGCCTGTGCATTTGTTGCTTAAAGTCAAAACCTGGTTAGGCACAAATTATTTCTAAAATCAAGATTTATACAACCTAACTTTTATCACTTTTTAAAAAGTACCTAGGTTTGTTAAACTATGTTAGAGTCTGTCGAAATATGTTTTGACTTCCAAACGTGACGTCCATTTTACTTGTTAAAACCTAGGATAGGTTACAAGACTCGGGCAGATTTTCGTAATATACCGGAATGAGGATTGCAAGGTCAAAACATATAGAAACATGCATCGTTGAATAACGTCGAAATTTGAGCTCGCCGCTAAACAAACGTGAACCGTTGAATAACGTCGAAATTTGATCTTGCTAAACCTGTATCAACTTACAAAGGCTCTGTTTGAAAGACGTGTTAGTATGCAAGTCCGATAGAAGTTTAACTTGTTGTCAGTTAGCTACATTTCGGTGACATTTTCCACTGCAGTTTCTACAGAGAAAACCTATAAACAATGAAGCAAATTAAAAATATAGTCCCGGAAAAGGAAACTCTGGAAGCTGTAGAGTGAAGTGTGGTATTCGTACCGCTACTCGGAGAAACATTTTTGGAGCTTTCAGTAGCAGATAAACTTTCATTGCCTTGTCTTATTGGAGCGAGTTTGCCGTTGATGAGTCCCCGAGCTGAGCAACTCATCCAATATGTAGAAATTCTCCGAGGGTAGACAGAAGGCACGGTAAGGGTGTGGTCGTCTAGCCCATAATATCGGATCCCCTTGAAGAAATAACTCTGACCATTCTTCCACTGCATGGCGGCGTCAAGATTGTCCGGGACTCCTTTCCAGGCCCCTCTGATGGACCTGGGATATCCAGGGTCAATTCTCTTGAGCCGATCGTTATATCGCCAGTATTTATCACCTTTAAAGAAGTAAATGCGACCGTTTCCTCCCCACACGAACGCAGCGTCCATTGAAATTAGTTCCTCTGGAAGGTTGAGGTGTTTGTTTGTGATTGGCAGAGGGCCCTTATACATGCTTCGTCCACGGAACTCCCAGTACCTGTCGATCAAATAAATGAATGAGTATTTACAGTAAATCTTAGCAAAATGAAGCCAGTAAACTTCCCATGCCAAATTCTCCTTCCCTCTCCCCAGAGCAAAATTGTTTTATTCCGGTCAAAAAACAAGGTCGAAGACATGGTACATGGAATACTTGAGCCGACCAGATATGACAAAGAGAAAGCGCTCTTTAGCAATCAGTGATGCGTGAAGTTTTCCGGCAGCTGCATGCATTCGGCGGACATCCTTTGTTCATCCGCTATTCAACCGTGCCACGTGAGCCTCTTGGAGCTCTTGGCCTGCCTTCTCTTAAACGTCTGAACACAAACTATATGTCTTGAACAAGAGAATTGAATAAGTTGAAACGAACAAAAGTTGGAAGACATGGCCTCTACTTAAATCTCTCAAATCTAAACTAATATAGTGTAAGGTGAAAATTTCCCTCGGACCGTATTTCACTGGAAACGTGGGCGATAAATATTCCACGATTACGTGAAAAAAAATGAGTGCTCATACGGACTGATCTAAGTGCGAAACGGAAGAATATATTGTAATGATGTCAAAACGTCAAATTAACCTCTTGAATTACTACAAAAGAAAACCTTGTGCATCATTTTGTTTTCCAAATTTGATGCTGCTTTTTCTAGTCATCTTTTTGGCTCAACTAATAACTTTTAAAGTGTCCTATGGAATTTTGTAAGTACCCAATTTGCAAGGTTAACTTCTAGAACATTCTTGACACTTTTATTTATTACAAACAGCACGTATAACTACAGCACGCCGTTTCAGTCGCTATTAAAAATTCGGACTAGCCAGCATCACAGATTCAATATATGACACTCTGCGAGCTCAGTCAGACATTTGGAACGACATCGATGAATCTTTGAAACCTAGGATTGCAGTCTCAAAACAAGATCTTAGCCAAGTTACATTGTCTTCAGTAATATGTAATTAAAATCCCAAATCTGTACACATTGATACTGCAAACTGCTCTGTTCAATTTTTTTGTCGATTTTGCGGTAAGGTCGTGCTACACCTTTTAGTTCTCTCTCAAGTTTTCTTCTTTTGTACTCCAATAATTTCTGAAAATTACCACTTGATTGAACCGAACCGGCCTTTATAGTTATTTTGCACCCACCTCGGCCGAGTTCATAATTTGTTTTCAATCTAAATTTAATGTACAAATGGTGCAAACGATTTCAAGTTGTTGAAAGATTTTCGCTGGCAATCAAAGTCACCACACCTAAGATCCCCAAACCATACCCCCACCACCGATACATTCTTGCTTATTCTTCTGAATTTCATGGCCGTGATTTCATGATAAAAACAGTAGAAATCGAATCATGTGAAAACTTTCAAACCGTCGACCTTTCGTCCACGGGATTTTGGGATAGAGCTTGCCAGTCCTTTTCCGGATAGAGTGATGACGAAGCAAACAGTTACGGTTTGCTGGAGCTTCCTGTCTTGTTTAAGAGGGAGGTGCCGGGTAGGAACCTGGTACTCAGGTACTGGTCTATAAAACGGACTGGAACGGAAGTGTTGTAAATTAGACTTTAGCCGTTTCGCGTGCGCGTGTAAAACACAGCCACGAAAACAGGATGTTAGACACACGTCTACGTGAGATAATTCATGCATTGACTTAATGAAATGGGGTCAGCTTCAACTACTATCCCTTCCTATTGCTCTTTCTATTCCCAAGAGCTTTGTCCTGAGTATCCCCCATACCACTTATATTAGTTCCCTACATGGCGCATTTATGAACTCTAGTTCATGCTCTGCTAAACCTACACTATTAGTATTATTTGTATACCAAGAACAATTGAGGAGAACGTATGATATAATCAACCAAGGGTTGGCAAACAATTTTCTGCGCCGTAAGGTTAGAAGACTTCTTAAAAATAACTAAGAAGAAGGTGCTGCCTTTGCTCTAACAACTGCAAATGGTTAGACGTTCGCGTCTTCTCGGATAAGGACGTTACACCGTAATGAGGCCCTCGGAGACCTTTGTCAATTGGGTCGTGAGATCTGTTAAGATTCTCCGTCCACCTTGGAGTGGTAAAAGTAATAAACTAAACTAAACTAAGAAAACACACATTTCGAGCGTCGTGTTGCCAAGACGACGAAAGGCTAACGATCGAAACAACAGCTTTCTTCCAACCTTACGGCATGGAAAATTGTTTTGGCAACCCTTGGTTGATTTGTCATACGTTTTACCCACCCGCCGACGCAATTTATAATTTTGTTTAAAAAAATATACTGACTAATAATTGTGGAGAGTTTTGCATTTGATCTTTGTCTTTGATGTCTGTATTGGAAGCTGGATGGCTCCAGCCGCCCCTAGAATTTTTTCAAAAATAATGTATTCTTCAAGAGAGTTTGAAAGAAAGAAAATGTTTATAAAAAGAGGGATTTGTGGAAACTTTTCTTACGATATTTTGGTGATTACTCCAGTCAATCCAGACAATTTGAGCGATTTTAGAGATCGCTCTAAACTTCTAAATATTCCGGGGAAGCATGGCGCTGGAACCCAAGTCGCCCACTAGATGAAATGAAAAAAATGAAATCCAATATAAGCTCCGCAGTCCCTTAAGAGCAAAAACCATAGATCGGATAAGCGTTAAACTAATCCAGCAATCCCTTATGGACAAAAACCATAGATCGGATAAGCGCTAAACTAATCCAGCAATTAAGGTGTTCCATATTTATCCACATATATATTTACCTTCCACCTTTGAAAATCAGTGTTTTCCCATCTCTGAGAGTAACGGCGGCGTCGATATCGCTCTCCAGCCCGGGCCAAAACTTATCGATTTTGAGCTCATCGGTCCATGTGCCTTTGTCATCGATAGGCCAGAAATATTTCCCCTTAAAAGCATATGTGTACCCGTCTGATGTGTGAACCATAGCATCGAGTCCTGTGTTGCACTTATCTGGAATTCCAGGTCTTACCGGGGGATCTGTAAGTCGGGGTTTTGACGTCGCTCTCTCTGCTTCTCTGTCTTTACGGCTGCCGTACAGTTGCCGTATACCCCGGATGTCATCATCGTGAAGCTTGATGTCAGGTACATATCCCCGGTAGAAGGGGAACATGATTGACTTGCTGTTACTCGAGTGACCCAGGCCAAGACTGTGGCCGAACTCGTGGACAGCCACCCAAAACAGATTGACGCCATCGTGTTTTCGAATCGTGAAAAGTTCATCGTCGTCAAAGTGAGCGTCTCCAGATATTCCTGGGGAACAAGAAAAATATGAGTAAAATTTGAGATGTATATAAACTCGGATTTAATTAGCTTCTGCTGGGAGCCAGTCTGTGATCGGTTAGTGTCCTGGGGGAGTGGGGGAAGGATCTCGTATACTAGGTTCAATAGGTTTGCTTAGCGCCTCTGACAGCCACGTAAGCGAATAGGATTGGAAGTGCAGCTGGGATATATCCTAAAGCAACGGACCTTAAATGTAAACTTTGAAGCAATCAAAACGAAACTTTCAGTACCTGTAGATCGATAATGAGCGCATCTTTTGATGATAATTGGATGATGTCATCATTTAAAATTCATGCGAAATCAATTATGCAAATTAGAGTTTGAAATTGAAAACGGTAATTTTTTGACAAAATTTGTTCTAAATTCTTCAGGCTGCAAATACATGTTTTCTACTAATTTGAAGAGTTTTGCTGAAAACAAAATTTTTGAAAAATCCAAGATGGCGGCCAAAATGGTGGACACGTTGTGAAACGGATGCTGCCATAGCAACAGTTACTAATTAAAACTTGATTGTTGTTATGAAAACTAATTAGTTAATCATGAGCTACTCACATGCCAAAGCTTGGTTTCTTATGTGTAATCGAGTGAGAAATATATGGGGGTGGATGGGTCCAATGATCCCCTCCCCACCCCCCTTAGCTGTTTCTTAATACCAAATAATTGTAATTTAGCCATTAATCTGCTATTATATCTGGTAACTACGAAATCTTTTAAGCGTTTCAATGATAGATTTAGTCTGTGTTTTAGGTGAAACTTGGATAGTGTTGTGTCTATATGCGTCAGAAAATAAAAAACCCAAATTCTTGCCAAGGCAACTAACACAATTTTAGAACTGAGTTTGTGTGGCTGAAATGTATGCGTATCATCAAGATTGTCCAGTACCATGCTTGATCCTTAAGTCACTACGGTCTGTAACTTCGGAACTATTTACATATTTAAACAAAAATTTTGTAGAGGAACAGATAATCGTAAGGCAAATATTTGACATATACGTCATTATGACGTCATAAAATACGAATAACTAAAAACCTATAAAACAACTCAGATATAGAAGTAGTACAAGTTAGGATGACAAAATGTGACTTAAGTTAACGGGTCACCATGAAAACAATTATCAAAACCACAATCTGCGAGAAACAGAGAGAGTTTGAAAAATTGGATTAAAATGAGCGCGCCGACTTTCTGCCCTTGTCAAAGTAAGGGGGTTAGTGTTAGGAGAGATGAAAACGTTTTCCTACACATAACACATAACTTTTGTTTATCTATCCGATCATCTGGCTTGCTCACCGACTTAGAAAAGTTATTTTTTTAATGTATAACTAGACTAAAAGAAAGCAATCACATATTAGTGATATCTGTTTACATAATACTGTTTTAGCATGCCATACCCAGTCGAAATTGCTTATTTCTGCCGTAACTTTAGCAAGCTTAAAGGATGAGGTTAAATAATAAATTGATTGAAATTTCTCCAAATGTCTATTTTATGTGAAAGAAATTGCAGGACGCCATATAATTGCAAATATCTTCCTTCACTTTAATAAATAACTTTTAAAAAACAAAAGATATTTTGCAGGCTCGTGCCATGATTTTAAATCAGTTTGGGTATTTGCCTATAATTTTAGTAACATTGGTTTTCCATTTAATCTTGCCAAATTATATCAGTCATCATATATGGTTTGATCATTTTTGCAGCTGCATCGCTAGCTGCTGTCTGCTAATGTGTGCATGTTTGTGAGTAGGAATTAGTTAAGGAATCAATAACTTGATATAACGTGGAAAATCATATTGTTGAAATAGCTATTTTCATTATGCGACAGCTGTCAAAACAAGCTTAGACAAAAAACTAATATGTACACAGATTAATTTCTCCTTTCTTCCATTCTCTCAATTCTTGTTTTCACATATATATTTTACTATATTTATGTCACAGGGAAAGACGTTAAAAATTATGTCCACATGACTCGATTTAATTGGGTGACAATGGGCTTGAATATCCTGGTGTGGTTGTCTTAAAAACTTCAAACACCAGCCCTCAAACAGTAGCAAATTGTAGAAAATGTATACAATCATGTACGTCGAATGGATAGTCGACTTGCACGCAAAATATGAAAAATTAAGATGTATGAGTATAAGAACAAGAATAGCGCGCGAGTCATGAATGCAGTTTACTGCATTGGCGACAGAGTTTGGTTTACGAACCCGCTTTATGCACTATTTCAAGACACGATAGAGCCAAGAAAAAACGCAGCCAGTAAGATAATTTTCTTTATGCCGCTTGTTACTAGAGCTAAAGGAAGCGAATTATCTGGATGAAGAAACAATCAAGATCTAAACATTTCGTTTTGTATTTCTGTATTTATTTTTTCTTTAGGTAATTTCTATGTACTGTTATAAACGGCTTCGAAATATAGCGTCGTTCACTTGGCCAGTTCAGATATTATTGTACGCAAGAAGGTAATCAGCGACCGTTTTCGTACCTGAACTTGACTGCGGATTGCACGCTGTTTGTATTTTTGGACGCTGTAGCAATGCTAGATTGCGAAAACGGTTGTTAATATCTTTCAAACGAAACATCTTTCTCAATACCCATTTAGGTTTGTTTTGCTTCGGCCCAGGCTTTGTTCGGTCTTGCGGATGCGCTTTCCATACGGTCGAGACACACTTGTTAAGGTCAGTTTCTCGTGTAACAGCTTTTGTCTCCACGGAGACAGAAAACATCAGAACAGCAACAGCCATGACTGTGAAGATAAACTTTGCAAACATCATTTCTTAATCTGCGAATAAAATTGTCGGGATTAATACAAGGCACAGTAACTTCTTCCTATTTATAGCAGTTTTAGATTAACTGCTGGTGTAATAAAACCTTGCATGCAACGTGCATGAAAAGTTCAATGTAATTACCGCGGAGAGTGGTTGTCCAAATCTCCCAAGCTAAGGGTTCATGTTTTGAGCGCTAGAATATAGACCCCTCCCTCTGTCAATGCTCTGATATTTTTTTGTATTGAAATTTACAGCTCATATTTGGAAGTCAAAACAGGAGTGGGAACGTGTACATGGGGACCTCTAGCCCAGTCGACAGCTCACCAACAACCTATAGCTGTTTTGCTTTGAATTCAAGCCAACTAATGTAGATATCATTTCATGTCGACACAGTTATCTAGGTGGAAGATGAACACAGTTGACTTGTGTATTTATAAGTGTAGTTGAATTTAGTTGTGTATATTATGAAAATGCGGTAGGAGAAATTCTGAACGAATTCGAAAACTGCGTCATGAAGCAACATATACATTCAAGCTATGATCATTGATACAAATATTAAAGGCTTGCTATGATAGCTTGCAGTTGACATCAGAGAATTGATATCAAGGAAACCAATCACAGTTAAATATTTCGGTTTACATACTGGCATGTCATACCTGATCGATCTTCGGAATCTTAACTTCTGAAGTTCAATGGTTAAATTATTTGAAGAACTAAGGGAGATTTCCCGAAACACTGACTATAATGATAAAAAATTGTAGGAAGCCAATATAATTACCATTTTTCTCCCTGCATTGTTAAATTAAATTTATAATAACATAATCAAGTGATTTTGTAACCTCGTGAAGTTAAAGTCACACTTTTAAAACACCATCGCCAATGCTTTGGAAGGGTTATGTGCAGTTTTGTAACATTTATGTTACTTTGAATACAAGATAAAATTAAAATTCTTGCGATAAAGCTCATAGCGAGACATTACTGTTCTATAGTTTTTCGTACTGGCATATTTAGAAAAGAAAATATAATAGTAAAAAGATTAGAATTGATAATTAAATATTAAATTAAACGTACAAGTTTCGTATTAGGTCTTGTATTACATTATCAACGAAAGATAAGATTGTGCCGTCGTAAATAGGTTTTTATTCGATATGAATCATTAAGGCTGGGATGTCCACTGAGGCATAAGGAAAACAACGTCACACTGGTTTAAATTAGTTGCTGCCCCGGCCCCATTTCATCACCATGAACTTGCAAATATTTAGGTTTTCTTCAATTCAAAATGTTTTAATAACTTTATATCATTTATTTCGTTTTTCCAATGAAAACCAATAAGCTCGATATTACACTGGTAAACCGTGTGTGTTTCATTTTTCTGACTGTCTATATTCAACATGTATTTAACCGCGTGAACCCCGCTGGCAGCACGCACATTGTCTTACATTTAATTTTCAGATTCTTAAAATTAGTGTCATCCTCAGTCTGCAGTTTTTATAAAACTTCATTCAGAACTCAAATAAGCATAAAAACCATGCTTTCAAAAGTTACAATAGTACCATGTTAGTTTAGGCCACTGACAACAATGAACTTCTTATTTGGATTAAATCAGCATTGATTCAGCTGAATATTATTGTTGTAGAATTATTGTAGTGTGGATATATATTAAAAATCAGTTATTCGAAACCTTAATTTAAAATGCCAAAGAAATATAAATAAATAAAAATAGGTGATTTTAAATTACGCGACGCCATTATGTCGTCATGCAAGCACCATAAACACGTTAATCGAACTATCAACTCATGATCTATCTTAGGCCCGGGCCAAACGTCGAACTTCACATGTGCCGAATCTAATGCAAATGCGGTAGAACAATAGA